>CM040464.1:463775-478621 GCA_022758105.1 Pangasianodon gigas | reverse complement strand
GTGTGTTCAGTAGTGTGTTGAGCGGAGTGGCAGGTATGCTCTGAGTGTGTTCAGTAGTGTGTTCAGTAGTGTGTGTGTTCAGTAGTGTGTTCAGTAGTGTGTTGAGCGGAGTGGCAGGTATGCTCGGAGTGTATGCTCTGAGTGTATGCTCTGAGTGTGTTTTTCCGCAGGGAGTTTAAGGCCGAGGCGTTTCTGTGGTCGCTGAATCGAGTCACGGATCATCAGCTCTACGTGTGACGTGTGTTTGATGTTCGCGCAGCGCCGTGTTTCTCTCCCGCTGCTCCAGCAGGAAATGTGCCGGTCGGCGTTCCCCTCGAGCCCCGGGAAGAGCCGGACGAGCCCTGGCACGCCGCTCGGTCCGTGTGTGGCCGGGCAGCTGAGCTTCTCGAGTCCTGGAGAACTTCCCCTGGAGCTGGGCTTGTTGTTTCTGGCTCTTCTCACACTGCAGATATGAGCTCAGTGTGGGGTTCGGTGTGTGTGTGTGTGTGTGTGTGTGTGTGTGTGTGTGTGTGTTCAGCTCCGACTGAACACGCTCAGGGTGGAAACACTCTGTTGGGAGAGTCTGGATCCGAGCCGCGGTCGCGTCGCGCTGTTCTACAGCTGATTAAATGTTAAATATGGATTTGGATTAATAATGTTTGGATCGCTCGGAGCGGGAGACTCGAGATGGATGAGCTGGCGAGGGTTTAATGGAATTTGGAGGAGATCTTCTGCGATAGCACCAGCAGTATTTCCAGAGGCTTTTGTGGTAGAATCTGGTTTCGATGCCAGTATGAGACTTTATTGGGATATTTGCTCGCTCAGCAGTACCTCTTCATCCGTCTCGATGATGTGGAATAAAAGAACGAGCCAAGCGCCCATTGTTCTAGCCAGATATTAAGAACACTTTAACCAGAACTCAGGATAACTTAGGAAAACTCCAACTACATGTTTATTTAAATAAAAATCTCCTGATAAAGCACATGTTGAAATAAAAACAATATAAAGAAAGTCAAGTTCTTTATTTGAACAGTTTACCGCTGGGTTTCGATACAAATTCCACGATGAGGATAAATCTCCTGATTAGCATCTTAAGCCCTATTCAGATGGGATTAAATGTACATGGGGTTTATGCACATGGGGTTCTGGGGTAGTTTCCCGTTTTACAGGAGCTACGCTGTGATTTTATTTCCTTTCAGATCGGCCATGTCGGTGTTTTTCTCCATCTTCCTCTGAGAACATTACAGGCTGAATTACATGCAGATGTCTCCTCGCGTTGGGAAAAAAAGACGTTTGACTGCTTCTACTTTCCGTATTTATTCTCGTAGCGCGCGTATCCGTGCCCCTCCCCCAGATTTTAAACACTCCCCGATTCGCTAAATGAAGTGTGGATGCTTTAGAAGAGACGCTCGAACCATATGCTCGGTCCGGACGGTGAAACCTCGACTGCACACGCTACCTGGGAAAGCATTTTCAGGAGAAGAGAGAAAATAAAATGATTAATAAAAGCGAGATCTCGCAGGCTGGTTAAAGGAGCCGTTATAACTGCAGCTACAGGTTTAAAACATTACTTTAAATTCAAATACGCAAAATATCATCAACTTTTAGTTTTCTTTAAATCACTGCCACTGATCATATGACCACATGACGCAAACATCCGTGTTTATAGAAAATACAACCGCTAGAAACGTCATTTTATTGCTGTCTGGATGTGAGAGTTTTATCACTGAGGAGACGTGAAAAAATGTATTTATTTACAGATAAACTAATCCAATCCGAGTACGACTTATTGCTCACTAACTTCCCACCACATCAGAGAACTAAAGAAACGCAGGTGCACGTAGTCAGACTTATTTCACGTCTGAAGTTGTGTGTATGACGTATTCGGTATTTGTACAACTTTCCTGCTAATTTGGACCTGTCTGTCCTGACACACATTCCGTGTACACACAAGTTCTGCAAACCAATAACGTCACATGGATGATTCACACTCATTACAGCTACAACCAAAAAAACCCACCCTAAACAATCCACCTTTATCATGAAGATATAATCAACAGAATAGCAGAAGAATCCTTCATTAAGAAGCTCTGACAGCTCGTCAACATTTACAGACAGCGTACAACATTTTACAGACAATATACGACATTTTTTCAGACAATATACGACATTTTTTCAGACAATAAACAACATTTACAGTTAATATACAATGTTTACAGACAGCGTACAACATTTTACAGACAATATACGACATTTTTTCAGACAATAAACAACATTTACAGTTAATATACAATGTTTACAGACAATAAACAACATTTACAGTTAATATACAATGTTTACAGACAATAAACAACATTTACAGTTAATATACAATGTTTACAGGCAGAATACAACATTTAGAGTGGGCCTTGTTTATTAAACTGGATACAAGGGAATTTATTCATAAATCTTTCATTGGAGCATCATTACACAAGAAATAAGATGTTCGTGAAAATCGCGTTAGTTAGGAAAATTGTTTGTATCGTGCGTTACTCTCCTGAGTTTGTGTAAATCTGTGTATAAGGAGACTCGCTATCCTGAACCTCGACTGATCGTCTTCAGATCGTATAACTGTCCATGAGTTCCTGTGATTTTATATACGGATTACAGTCACGTTTAAATCACAAAGAAAGTGATTCCGAAAGAAACCTTTAAATTAACATAAATAAGACTAGTCATTCAATCAGGACAAAAGTAATGGCGCCCTATAAAAGGAGGAGGAGTTAGTGTGTGTCTATGGTAGCTGATGCGCTGCAGTGGATGAGCTGCATTACTGGAAGATTTAGCGCATGTCGCACTTAGGATGCGCTCTTTCACCGTTCAGTCGCCATTTTGTCGTTCTCAGCTCTCTGTGAGCTTTGCCTTTTATGGAGTTTTGTGGGTGTGGCTAAATGTGAATCCAGTTGGTAATTTATCGATGATTTATCAAGTGTTTATCAGAAACTTTTGTAAATCTGGTGGGAATTTTTACTTCAGTTTGTACACGAAAGCATTTACACACAATTTTACTAAAAGATTGATAAATGAGGCGCAGTGTGTTATAAGATTAGAAAACGGTCATTTACGGGCGATGCATGTTTCACACCGTGTGGAGGCGGGTTTTGGGAATGTTGGGAGTTCGTGTTCCAGTGAAAGCCTGCAGCATTTCAGCTGCTGTAGCGTTTCTCCTCCCTCCTGTGGAAGGGTGGTGATGGTGAGATGTTAAGAAATCTGTCCCAACCTGCCGGCAGGATCATGCTCCTGGCCTCCTCCCAGATCACACTCTCGTTTTCTAACTGCTGTTGGGACATCAGATCTGGCTTTCTCAGTTTCACTCAGGTACGGGTCGAGTCAAGTCCCAGTCCCTGGAATCTCACGAGCTAAGCGTTTGCGTCTTATTTGAAATGCGTGGAGCTGGAATGAGGTGAGCGCTGCCCTAAACGCCAGCGCTCGGTCGTGAGTAGCGTCTGTGTCATGAGCAGTGAGAGTGCGAGTGATGAGGAGGAGGTGGCAGTCAGGTAATCTGTCCGACAGAGAAAAGAGAAACGGCTGAGTGAAGGTAGGTGCCTTATTATTATTATTTTTTGAGTGTTCTGTGTTTTTTTTTGCGTGAGGTCCGTATAAAAATCACCCCAAATTATTTTAATTATATGGAAAAACCCACACAGGCATTTTATTGAGCCGTGTTTGCTTTGGCTTTACGTTGACGTTGACGGAGTTTTCTTTGCCAAAGTTATGTCATGTTGCTGTGGTACTTTCCGCTGATTGTTTGACAAAGCAAATGCAGGTTTTTATTTGAAACGTGGGTTCAGCTTTGAGAGTTTCTTCTTTACTTTTCTTGTTCTTTTTCATCCAGATTTTCTTTTTCATCACATTTTTTTCCACACAGAGTTTCTAAGCGATTTGTCTTTTCAGTGGTCAAGCACAATGCTAAGCTAATTGCTATGGTAGAGTTTCTGACTGCTTTCTGCTTTTGTGTTCTTGTTGCAGGTGCCAGTCTGCGTCCCCACCTCCTATTGTTTCTGGTGTAAAGGAACCGTGTCACGCTCAGTTCAGCGAGACAGAAGACGCCAGTCAGCAGAGCAGATACGCCACAGCTGACACAAGACTCCAGTCTCAGAGGAACTGGAGTCAGAAAACGGCTAGCCTGCGCAGCGGCTCCACGCTTTCCACCGAGTCCCAGAGTAGACTCACCAAGGCCAAGAGCATCGGCTGTCTGGAGAAGAAGCTCAGCATCTACAAGGCGTCCAGTGGAGAAGACCAAGAGCAGAAGGAGAACCAACTTACAGACGGACCTCCTGGAGGAGATTCCTCCTGTCCTGGATCTGTCAGCTGGAGTACGCTGTCTTTAACCTCCTCCTCCTCCGCCAAATACGGCCACAAGTGCACGCTGTCACTCAGCCGTAACGGTACCGGGACCTCGTCTGTCACAATCCGGAAGAAGATCTCGGAATGGGAGTGTCGGAACGTGACTCTTCCTAGAATGAGTCTGTGCTTGGACAAGAGGCCTGGCGGTGGGAGTGAAGTCTGCCCCAGCCTCTTGTCCTCTCCTTGTAGCGACAAAGCCTTCGACTTCAAGTCCATGCGCAGGATGAGCACGGCGTTTTCCGAGTGTTCCTATCCAGAGACCGAGGAAGAGGACGGAACCTCGGATCGAGAGTCTAGCGGACGGTTCCAGAAGAGAGAAGGACAGAAGACGTTCGTGCGCACTCTTTATCCTCGTAAAGAGACGTCGGCCGTGCTGAACCGGATACAGAAGATCGAGCAGGCGTTGAAAGAAAGTCCGTCTGCTCCTCCAAAGTATCTGAGCAACTGTTACGGCTTGGACAAGTCACGGCAGAAGTCTTTCACCATTTCATCACGTCTTGAGGACTTGGACAGCACGTGTGACAGCAAGCGGAGCAGCATCTGTTCTGTCGCCACGGAGCCAGACACTTACCACGGCTCAGAAAAACTCTCCAAGTTCAGACAGAGGTTCAGTGTGGCCTCCTTTATGTCTGAGAGCCCAGAGCTCCCCTGCGCACAAGGCCCGCCCGGCCCGCCCGGCACTCCCGTCAACCCCCTACCCAAACCCAAGCGCACTTTTGAGTACGATGCTAATCGGAACCATAAAGACTCTTCGCCTAGCAATGGAATACCTCCGAATCCCGACACTCGCGTTCCTCCGGCCGCCGTTAAGACACCTGAGAGCTCATTCAAGAGAACACCTGACAGGTGAGACACCATCCTTTCACTAACCTGACAGACTCGTTCTGATATGTGTGTGTGTGTGTGTGTGTGTGTGTGTGTGTGTGTGTAAAACGCTAACTGTAGTCGGTGACGTTTAGCTCCAGGATTTGTTTATTTATCTCACTGTTACGTTTGTTATAAACTAATGGCTCACACGCACGAGTCGGAAAATATGTAACGTGTTTCGACTTTTATCTCAAGCTAACATTAATAGCTAGTTTTATGAATATCGCATTCCACTTACAAATACTGTTCTGGAGTGAGACGTGTGGGTGAGAAAAGGCAGCGTCTTTTCCGTTAATGCTGCAGAATGTATGAACTTGGAACGTCGCTCTCTCTGGTGGAAAAATGTTATTGCGAGCTCCTCGTGGGAAACCGCTTCCTAGCGTGGGCGGCGTTCTTTACAGCGTGGATTAGTCTTACAGCTGCAGGAGGTAAATAATCCACTAAACGGTAATGACGCCAGCAGACGCCTCACTCTGACTCTCGCAGAGTTACTCACAGAGCGTCATGTAGCTGAAACAATTTCACAACTGGCTAACAATACAAATTCCACAACAAGGATGAATGATGTGTCATTCCCACTAAACCAGGCTTCTGTCATCAGACTTCTGTGGTGTCTGAAGTTGAGCATGATGGTGTTTAGCGTATCTGAGCTGGCGTATGACGTATGCGTACAAGTTTCCCACTAATTCAGACCTGAAACAGCGCTGAGTGTTTCGCAGGATTCTCAGGATGACTCACAGCAGCTCAGGGGCATCACATTCTACAGGAGTTTTTAACTCCTCAGACTCGGAGGCAGCAAAAATCCGTCAGCTTTGTGAGATTTAATCATACAAACTTGTTAAAAACGTTATAGACTCTTCATCGTACGTGTTCGTGTCGACCTACAAAAATATTTTTAAAAATTATACTTTAAAAAACTTTATTTCAGAGATGTCATGCCACATGCTGACTCGTTACTTTCACTTTCGCGACGTGTTGCTGTTTCTCAGAAGAACAGAGATGCTGATGCTTTAACGTGTGTATGAGTTACGTGAATATTTAACATTGATGGAAGGAGTCTCCAGTTTCAGCGCTTTGTCAGAGTAAGTTTTCCAGACAGAGAAGTTTATGATTTGTTGTTTCTCAGTAAAAAAAAAAATGACAAGCTGTGTTAATTTTATTTGTCTTATTAACTTAAAGAGAGAATAAAGAGAAGCTGGTGAGGGAACGAGTGTTTATAGCTGCTATAACGTAAGTGATAACAGGAACTAACTCGTTTCATAACATGGAATATGACAATAAACAGATCTTTACTAAATGAAATGTGTGATTGTTGGAAATTGCTGCAGTATAACAGGAATAAAACACTTCGGGATGCTGTTATATGAAAATAATCGACTTTGTACTTGAAACAGTTTAATGCTGTGAATATATTGCGCTATAACATTAAAAATCATTCAGAACCTCGCTCGCAGTATCTCACTAACCTCCTGCAGCTCGGCTGAACCTCTACCCCGAGCTGTGATTTATTAGCGAGCGCGGTGGTGAAGTGCCGTACGGCGACGCCGCGCTCTGTAACGGACCCAGAAGGAGGAGTTCGCTTCATCTCCTCTCATTACGTTGATATAATGCGGCTCAGCTCGGAAGCCCTCGCGGCTTTAAGGAGCACTAACATTTTGTTTATAGCGCTCGTTCCTCATGGCCGTTTGAACGAGCTCTGAAGTGGAGATTGTTTAAACGGGTTCTCCGAGCGTGGAGCCGAGCCAGGTTCTCATGCTGTGTGGGTCGAAGGATTTGTATGTTTGAAATTCCTGTGGCCGCTTCAGAGTCAACAGTTTACAAGCCGTAGACTTTCGGTGTTGTTGTTTTGTTTTTTTCTTTAATATACTGACACTTTGATCTTGGCTTTGGTATGCATTACTGACATTAAAAAGTTCTTATTGTGTTTGGCTTATTGTGAATAAACAGGAAATTGCCGTCCTGCGTTACCGTCAGCATATCGGAGCTATTATTCATTCTGAACAGCGGTCCAAGGATTTGTGTCTGCTCCTGATTTTAATTGGCTCTGTATCCCGGAGTCGGTGAGGGATTGCGCATATTTGGCCATCATGTGAAGGAAGCTTTCATCTGCTCAGGTGGTCTGGTCTGATTGGAATCAGTCGAGAGGACGACCTCCGGGAGCCAGAACAACTGGACTTTAACTAAACAGACCTGCGTGACTTCTTCTTTCTCTCCTGTTTGTCTTCTAGAGAGTCGTGTGAGTCTGAAGATGCGGTGAGCCTGCCCTCCTCTTACCCCTCCTCACCCACGGAAAACGGCACCGCGTCCACGGAGAACCACAGCCGCCCCAGCTCCAAAAGCACTCTAGAGGAAAACGCTTACGAGGACATTACAGGTGAGTGCACACCTTCGACAAACCCCACTCAGGATTCATTCTTCACTTCTTATATCTGAGGTTTTTAAATATAATTACACTCTCACGTGTGGACAGATTATAAATTCATTACCCAGCCCACTAGGCACGCGGAAGAAGTTCTAGTCCGCTGCCCAGTCGCGTGTTCCGACCCGGAAACCTGACTGACGAGGGTGAAAATGTTGCCTAAGATAACATACAAATGGCTGCCTAGTTAGTTAAGTGCATTAATACAGAGTAAAGACCTGAGAGTACTTCATGCAGAGTTCTGTCAAGACGGAACCAACTTCACGAGCTCTCCCTGGGTCCGAACTGAGCTCTCTCCCGGTCCAAATTGAGCTCTCTCCAGGTCCAAATTGAGCTCTCTCCAGGTCTGAACTGAGCTCTCTCTCCCGGTCCAAACTGAGCTCTCTCCAGGTCCGAATTGAGCTCTTTCCGGGTCTGAACTGAGCTCTCTCTCCGGGTCAGAATTGGCTGTTATGTACGAACGCTCCAATCACCGGCTTTGTTGTGCAAAGTGTTCGTCCAGCTGTGCGCGAAACGACGAGCGAAGCCTCCGCGATCACATCGTGTTGTTCGTGGAACGTCGTCTCTGCATGAAATATTCTGAGGCTTTAAGGGAAACAAACTTCAAACCCTCAGGGAGAGAACGACTCTGTGTGTGTCTACATCATTATCCACGTCTATCATAGTTTCTAAAGTTTATGCCCCCAGCAATAAGTCAGAACGTCACTGCTGAACATTTCAGCTATGAGCCGCGACATTTTCTTCTCGTGACGCACATAAAAATATAATTAGATCTGACTTGCATCTTTATTTCCCCTTCGCTGTGTTTAACCGTGAAGAGACCGAGTCTTGTGCTAGCAGTAGATTTACAGTACATGACAGCTTTAAGCTCATAAACTTCACACACACACACACACACACACACACACACCAGTCGAAAACTTTTGTTTTGAGAAACTCAGTTTTCTTTCTCTGGTTGTTTGTTGTGGTTGAACTTGTCCTTGGGACGACTGTAATGTTCTGGTGAAAGAGGCAGGAGCTTCCTGCGACATGCGTTACCTCAGCGTGGCCTTAATTCCGGAAAAATCCAGAAATCATGTTCAGTTTCTGTAGAGTGGGTGAAAACGCAGTCAGGTAAAAAGCTGTCTGAGGAAAATCGGTAACACTGGTCTACAAATTTTGGGAAATTATCGACCTCAGAGATAAAATGTGCTAATTCTTACATATTTTGATTAGATGAATTAGAAAACAGGTGATAAAGGTGCTGGTTGGAAGATATTTCACGATAAAGATTTATAATTATCTATACACTATACTCTCGGGAACAGCAAGGCAGATGACTATGAAAAACACGTGGAAAATTTGCTTAGGTCCTATAAAGCACTTGGTGCAAACATGTCACTGAAAATTCACTTCTTACACTCGCATTTAGATTATTTCCCTTTGAGCTGTGGGGCAGTGAGTGATGAGCGTGGGGAGAGATTCCACCAGGATATCGCAGGCACGGAGAAAAGATACCAAGAGAAATGGAATATTACTGCTGGAATCTCTCTGGGGATGATCCTACTGCAGGTCACAAGAGACAAGCCAAAAAGCGCCGTTTAGATACCGAATAAAGATGGAACCTTGTCGTTTAATCTGAGGTTAGAGCTAGTGTTCAGTAATTATCTGATATTCACATTATATTTCGTAAGCTTTAAAACTGTATAATTTTGAGGTTGTATTTTAATAGTCTGGGAAGCTGCACAGCAATGGGACCAACCCACCCACAATACGGTCCGTTTTTCATGAAAAAAAGCATGAAAATGTTACATGAAAAAAGCCAATAAATGAATGGAAAGTTATGTTATTGGTATCAATAAAAAGATAAATTTATAATGATTGGTGTGGCACATTTCTCACTGCTATATCACATTTTGCAGAAAAGTTATGGAGCATAATCGCACACCCCGCTTCTCATTTTGAATTATTTTGATGCAGTTTTGACCTGAAGCTGTATCTTGGAAACTGGAGCCAATTAACACTCAGGACTTAATTTTCCTTTATTAGTGACTCAATTCTGGTAAAATTTAGCTACTTTCATTTCCGAGGCTTTCTCCTTTTAGACCAGTGTAATCGATGACGAGAATAGAGGCACGAAAACATCAGAAAAATGGAAAACGTGAGAAACAGAGAAGCCGAGACTCAGAAATACATGAAACAACCGAAAGACTTTGCGAAGATACAAAAACACATCCAAAAACACATAAACTGACTAATCGAGCACTTAACACAGAACAGGTGAACACAGTAGGGTAACCAGCCACTGACAGGACAGGGGCGGAGACAGCACTAGAACCAATACAAAGGCTCACGGCCAAATGGAAACAAGCTCACGAGTGTGAACAGTGCTGGGAATTGCTCACTGCGCTGATAGAGAGGAATTTGTAACTGTTACTATGAATTAAAAACGAATAATCCTCAATCTGCTGGTCCTGAGCGCTGATCTGTCCACTGTAATCAACTACAGTGTTATTGTTTATTAGATTTATGATCTAAACATTCAGTTTTACTGGAAGGAAGAAGTCGCAGTAGTTATTGTCAGGTGAAGGCTGATACTCCGGTGTTGCGTCATTCCTGGCATCAGAGTTCAATTCCCACCAGTGTTATGATTTTAAAGGTATGTTTGTCTTTGTCATGATCTGTGACAGCTTACTGATATTTCCTGAAAATGCAGATATGAAAGACAGCAATAACAGCTGGATTATGTAATCCTGGCAGTTGTGTTTAAATTGTGCGAAGCTTCTTATGGGAAAGAAGTCCAACTTGGCAGGTTGGAATAGTTGCAATGCCTGTGGGATGTTTTTAATAAAATGGACCTGAACAATATTTTTCCCAGACTTTTGGATGATCGTTGAGACTCATTACATTCTTTCCATGTCTTTATCCCAGAGAGCTGCTGCATTCTGGATTCTGATTGGTCAGAGGGTCTGACAGTAACTCTACATAAAAACACGTTTAATCGATAAATGTTGTGGTGAAGTTTTCTGTGAGGAGAAATGTGTTTATTTAATATTGATGGAAGGAGTCTCCAGTGTCAGCGCTTTGTAACAGTCGGTAACTTTAAGGTGTTTTTCCGACATCTTCAGCGCAGAGGAGTTTACGCTTCTTTGCGGTTTCTCGGTAACAAGCTGCGTTTTTTTTGTCTCATTATTAAAATCAAGAGAGAGAATAAAGAGAGACTGGTGAGGGAACAACTGTCTATAGCTGCTATAACGTAAGCGAGAACAGGAACTAATCTGTTTCATGGACGTTCCACAACATTACATGTAACTATAAAAGGATAAAAAGCATGTAATAAATAATAAACAGCACTCACTGTTGTAGTAACAGAAAGTTATTGTGTATTATTTTGAATATTTTAGAAAAGCTCAGCGTGCTGTGAGTGAAATGTTTAACACTGAGTGGACGTGTGATTGGACTGTACTCAGATCAGACATATGGGTTGTGTAATCAGACACACACCCTGCTGTTAGAGTAGAAACCGTGTTCAGTGTTCAGTGTTCAGTGTGCGATGACTGTGCAGTCGACGTCCTGGTCTCGGTGACCTGCTGCTCTCTGGGGTTAATGAGCCACATTCCTTTGCGCCAGGAAATGGCCTGTAGCTGCTGTAACGCTCTCGGACCCTGAGGAGCTTCTCACGGACACACAGCGCATGTTTCTTGCCTCGTGGACGGATCGTAAAACTCGCCTGCTGCTGATGGGCTTCTGGCACCAGACGCTGTAAAAGTACAAACGCCCGAGGAGTGACGAGATGACAGACAGACGAATGTACCGCAGCTTTCCTTTTTGTTTTTTTCTTCTTGTTTTTTTTCTCTGATGGTGTTCTTCTAGGCTTTTTTTTTTTTACTCATACAATTGAATTAGAGCATTGGCACGGAGCTCTCATTGTGCTCGGGTTGTTTCAGCTTTCAGAGACGGTGACCGATAGTTTCAGGCCGTGTGACTGAGGCTCTGTGGTGCCTCAACAAAGAGCCCATTGTTTTGCTGAACACCTCAGTTGACATTGAGGTTGCATGTGTTTTTTAATGCTGATTATTTCCAGAGGAATATTCAGGCTCTGTGTGGTTTCACTCCCCAAACACTGAGCTCAGAGCTAGGGCTGGGCGATACAACAAAAATATCATATCGCGATACTTTTACCACATTTTCACAATCATGATAATGAGATAACACTCTGCTAGCAGAACAAAAAAATATATATATATAAACTATGAAAACCTTTCATGACTGCAATGTGTTTATAGTTTAAACTGAAAAGGATATAAAATAATAAATACTACTAATAATTGTAATAAGTTCTGATAATACATTTAAAAAATACATTTTACAATTTTAAAGGTTCCATATAAGACTCTAACATCTGATCAGCTGCATCCAATTAGTGTTTTATTAAAAAAAAAAAAAAGTTAAAAAATCATATCACGATACCTGCGACATGTCAGTAAAGGTGTATTGTGATGTAATTCATCATGATATCGATATTATTCTCAGAAAATCGTATCGCCCGGCGTGTTTCCTGAAGCGTTCCTGACCCGGCCCGCAGCTCCGTTCAGCAGAAATGAAAACGAAATATACTGTAGAAGCGTCGGTTTATTTTCACTCGTTCTGTATCAGGCTTCTGTCGTTTTCTGTTTATGAGCTTTCTCAAAGGGAGCGGACGACGTGTTTGGGATGGACGATGTGACAAAAACATCGTATCGTCGATCATGAAGACCTTTCTCTGATACGTGATGAAGAACAGTCGCGCTGCATAAAAAAGTTTAATGTTAACTTTATTTAATGTATGCGGAATATTAATTAGTTAGCATTGAAAAGGAGGGAAAATAAAAATTCTGTACAAAATTGTAAGTTTAAAGATTAAGAACAAAACTCTAGCATCTACTCAGAGTTTCGTAAGTGTTATAAAATACTGAATATTTATCATGTTAGTGATATTATATTGTCACGTCACCAAGCGCTGCTGTTACACACGACACACACTCGGGTAAAAATCTCATATTGTGGTTTTATTGGTGAAGGTGTGATTATAATAAAAGACTAAAGATATATATTATTTTGGATAACAATACAGAACATGATTAAAGTTTAACAAACTCTGTATTAAGTATTTTGAAGAACATACAGATGTTGATGTTTCTGTTACAATCAAACTTTTGAACTTTTAGGAACCCAGTTATAGTTCTCCAAACAGATCATTAGAGCGCTGTCAGTCTATACGTTTCCTGGCGAGGAGCCGTGACAGATCGTTTTCCTCTTGTTATGCTGGTGAAGGTGTCGCCCTTCTATTTTTCACGCTGCCTCGGGCTCCTCGTGCTGAGCGCATTAATGTGGTGATGATGGATTTGTCAAAAACTCTCATGTAGTCGGAGTCAAATTACATTTAGCTGTGACGTCGGTGTCCAGGACGCGAATCTCTGCACATTCGCTTAGAGAACGCTAAAAAAAAGTTTCTGTTGTTGTGAATCTTAACAAAAATAGGAAGAGCAGTTTTCATTCGTCTCTAAATACAATAAACACATAAAATAAACTCTGCTGTGAATTCTGTATCTCCGTGTCAGATTATACGATGAAGATCCTCTAACGATAGACCTGCGATTAAACGTAATGATTAAACGTAATGATTAAACGTAACGATTACGTACAACGCTGCTCACGTCATCCATCGGCTCAGCGTGATCCGGAAATCAGCTCATGCAGAAAACGGGTTTTTGCGTAAACACACAGTGAGCTCGAGATCATAAGGAGGATTTATTTCATTTTCTTCATCGCCGCTACAGTATCTGTAGCCGTCCCGCGAGTTTGCCGTCCTCCTATTGGTGGATTTTAAACGAGTTTCGTAGTAGCATTAAATCACGTTCCGTTACGTGTTCTAAGACGCCGATCTCAACTAACGACCAAAGAATTCTTTTACGATGTGAGATTTTTATCTGCGACAGCAACATTATGCTAAAAATCGTACAGTGTAAAGCCAGTGACCAATGAGCATGGAGAGGGTATACCACATGACCTCACACACACCTGAAGCTCACAGAGTCTATGAGAGAAAAAAGGGAGAAACAACGTGGGAAAGCTGTGAGCGGATTTTAAAACGATCCAAATGCAAACTTGTAGTGAATGTTCAAGTCCTGATCAATAAACGTATAAAATGGACGAATGAAGAGAGAAAAATCCCAGCTACAGTAATGCGATAATTTAATAAATACAAATATTTTTACTTATAAATTCAGTCAAATCATGATCTCAATTTTAATGTGAAGAATCGTGATTGCTGTTTCATCATGAATCATGCAGCTCTGTGTGTATACAGAGTGTGTGTGTGTGTGTGTGTTGAAGCCTTTGTTTATCTTTCTAAGCCTGGAACCCGCGTGTGGTCAGAGCAGCATGTCATTTCTCCCAGCATGCTCTCATTACGCCTCCTCGTTCAGGAGCGTTACGGAGCGACGCTGCGGCCCTGCAATCGTCTCTCAGCTTCCGTTCTCAGCGCTCCACCGCTTTAAACCGTCGTGACACGGAAAAGCCCAAACGATCGTCATTTTACTGCCGCGTGTGGATTATAAGCGTGCTGCGTACTCAGGCGCCACTTTGCTTGCGTGAGGCTTGTGAAGCTATTTATGTGTATATTTAGAGCAAGCCTGTGTTTTCGCAGCGATCGGGTTCAGATCAGCGGCCCACATGTCATGTGATATGTTTTTATTTTTCTGAACTTTTCCATATTGTTCCCAGGCCAGGCTAAATCCAGCTAGCATGTAGCTCACATGTCAGAAACACACACTGCCTCCCAGCTCGTCATTTTCTGATTTAATTGTAGAGCTGCAGATTTAGCTGTAATGGATCCGTATTAAGCTCTTAATATACAGCGTGTCTTGTGGAAGTCATGGATAATCTCTTATATTATATTATATTATATTATATTATATTATATTAAATGTCTTCTGTAATGTGGTTTGTTTTTTGTGTTATTATAATAATTTTTTTTAATGTGTCTGCTCTTATCTTAACTCGTCCTGGATTCCAGTCTAAGGTTCTGCGTCCAACGTAAACTGTTTTTCAGAGACACTCAGTGACTCGTCTGTGACTCGAGGCTCTCACTCGCTGCCCCGATCCTGCCTTTCTCTTCCCATCACTCCTTTTTGCCTTCTGAATCTCTCTCTCTCTCTCTCTCTCTCTCTCTCTC
>CM040464.1:436207-463675 GCA_022758105.1 Pangasianodon gigas | reverse complement strand
GTCACTCACTCACTCTCTCACTCAGTCACTCTCTCACTCACTCAATCACTCACTCACTCTCTCACTCACTCAATCATTCACTCAGTCACTCACTCACTGTCTCTCTCACTCTCTCACTCACTCAGTCACTCACTCTCTCACTCAGTCACTCTCTCACTCACTCAATCACTCACTCTGTCACTCACTCACTCACTGTCTCTCTCTCTCTCTCTCACTCTCTCACTCAACCCTGTAAAAAGTCCTTTATGCCCCACAGAGCCGTATTGAGAGTTACACACACTCAGAGAGGATTTAATCCTGAAGTCACACACATCAGCACTCAGAGCTCAGGCGTAACTACAGATTTAAACACTATTCAGAAGTTACGTCAGAGTTACGCACATGGGGGCGGAGTTTGTCTAAAACAGGGGCGTGTCTCAGTTACGCTCGATTCTGATCTTAGGCTTAAGCGCATGTTTCTTGCGTGATATCAGTCCAGCGCCACCGTCTGACTGTTTAATATAACCACAACACGTCACGCTGAGATTTAAGTTTTAGCTGAAAATACACTCAAAAAATATGACATCATTCATTAATTAATAATATCATTCTTTTAAAGTCCATGAAAACTCTTTTTGTATAGCGATTTCGCTTATATCGAGATTTTTTTAGGTTTAAAGGGGAGTGTTTGTGTTTAAAGACAGTGGTCTAGACGCTGTAGTAAAACTCGTCTCGACACTTTTACATCAAAAAAGAATCTGGCAACCTCGGAGGCGTGAACTACACGCAGGTGATTTTAATAATCTGAATGTGGAGCTGAAGCAGCTGCGTAACCCGGTTCTGAATACCAGCAACTTTCCAGTGGAAATGATGTTCTCCTTTTACCCTTTAAAATGCTTTAAAGAACTTCTGGTTGAGAAACACACAATAGAGTTTTTCCCAGGTCTCACACACACACACATACACACACACACCACACCACACACGCACACACACACACACACACACACCACAAAGACATGTGTCAGAAATGTTTCCTGTCCCTCTCTCCCGCTGCCTCCAGCTCCCGTCTAAGCCGAGCAGTCAGTCTCTGCGGCTCCTGGCCCAAGCTGACAGGAAGAGCCACCGCTTGTCTCGTTTGTCTAAGAGACACAGTCATGATGACATGTTGCTGCTGCCCCAGCTGTCGTCTCCTTCCTGCGGCCTGCTGGACGACGGCCTGAGCAACGCCAGTGACACGCTGGCCTCACGCAGACAGAGACGAGTCCCCAAGGTAGGCTGGAGAACTCCCATTAGCAAACCAGTTCAAGAAATGTACTGGGTGACTGTAAACACTCGTTCACCAGCCTCTCTTTATTCACTCTCTCTTAATTTTAATAAGATGAAATAAATGCAGCTTGTTACGCATGTTACCGAGAAACCGCAAAGAAGCGTAAACTCCTCTGTCCTGAAGATGTTACAGCTTTACCTCTGACTGTTACAAAGCACTGACACTGGAGACTCCTTCCTTCAATGTTAAATAAACATCTCCACAACATATTTATCCATTAGACACGTTTATTAAATCGGTTTTTTAACACATCCCTGTGAATGAGCTGTTACTATAGAAACGATAACGTATTAGAACGAGCGCATTAATTATAAATAAACCTGTGATTTGCAGCTGCACTACTGTCAGAGCTGCTGTTATAGAAAACTAATCAACACCTGATGACCAATCAGAATCCAGAATTCAGCAGCACCGTGGAATAATGTGCAAGAGTTTGCGTAACATATATTTTATCCTATAAAAGCGTACATCAGAGCAATTTAGGATTCAGTGTACGGTTTGATGTTTTGTGAAATTTTTTTCTCGTATTTTTTCCAGAATAATGAGTTAGTTTTAGAGTCCTGGCAGTTCTTCTTGCTTCTCCTGGCAGTTTGTTTTAATGTTCGTAAATATTAGCTGTAATGTTAAAATATTACTACTGAAGTTCACTGCTCTAAAGAGGCCTCCGTACCACTTTCACAATTTCAGACTTGAAGGAATTAAGGATTAGGTTTCTCTGTTTTTCTCTGTTTTTTCTCTAGCCTGATTTTGGCAGTGCTGAACTGGCAGCTGTAACGAGCACAATGTGCGTTTCATTAAATTAAAATCAAGAGCAATTCTATTATAAATGAAATTGAGTAAGTTCAGGAGACAGGATATAAAAAAATGGAGTTTGGTTGAGTTTGTTTTCAGTGATGGAAGCATACGAACGGTATTTTGGTTCTTTTTCAGTCGTGTTTGAAGAGGTCTTCTCTACTAGCTTTTAGAGCAACTTTTTTTTGTCTCGTGGATGTTATTTAAGTTTGAGGAATTCCTCAGTCTGACGATTCGTGCCTACACAGCAGTAATGAGAATGATTTTCGAGTTGTTCTTACGGGCAGCGACAGAAGAGCAGCGGTAAAATGACTCAACCGCAACCACACGCTGTGAGCTTTGAATCCAAGATTTATCCCGTGCTCCGTCACGAGGATTATACGGAGTGTTCCTGGAAGTGTTTGGCTGCTTCACTTTTCACCATCATGCCTTCGTTCTCCCTCTTTAGGTGGTGCAGAGAATAAACTCTATCTTCTGTACAAAAAGAGGGAAGAAGAGACTGAAGAAGCTCTCGCTGTCCAATATAGAGACGGCGTCTCTGAGAGGTAGACTTTTTTTTATTAATATATAATGTATATAATGTATATAACATATATAATATATGATATACTGTATACGCTTCTTAAGTACTTGGTCCAAATGTAGTTTCGCCGAATTGACCTTTGACATCAGGGAAATTGTTTTTCTGTTTGCAGATGATAACAGCGAGAGTGAGAGTGACTCTGATGACAGGTTCAAAGGTGAGAGTTCAGCGCTGAATAATAACAGCGTGGTTTGGCTTATTTATTTATTTATTTGTTTGTTTGTTTGTTTGTTTGTTTATTTATTTTTTAGAGCCGTCTTCAGAGTTGAGTTACGCCCACGTATCGTGGAGTTTATACCGAAGTCGTATTAAAGTTTCTCTGTAAGCGTAGCAGATGAGCGCTAGGTCAGATTATCCTTCACACCGTGAGCACGTTTTCTTTACAGCAGAGCATCGAATTAACACAAACACTGACTTTATTTTATTAATTCAACAAATCAAAATAACAAAATAATAATGTGGTGAAATCTCCTGCATCCTGCGCACACATTACGAGTTTACGACCTCGATTTAGTGTCTCGTGACTTCATTAAGTTGTTATTATCCTAAATAATGTGAACTAACAGGATGTGCTGGATCAAGTGCTATTCTATGTGCTGCTGAATAATGAGTGTGGAAGCCATTTTGTTAAATTAAACCAGTGATTAATGTGAGAATTACAGCTAGCTCTATTCATGCAGTGATATATTGGTGAAATACGAGACTCCTGTTAGATTTATTTCAGCACTCGCCATCTTCTCACTCATTTTTCATTTTCTTGCGTTTGTGTTACACCATGTTACAATAGACAGCAAAGAAAAAAAACACAATTTCCTTCTTCAGTCCGTATTTTCTAACCCTGATTGTTTTTTCCGGTTTAAAGGTGAGGGTTTGTGTTTAAAGCTGGTGGTTTAGACGCTCAGAAAATCCGTTTAGGCAGCTGCGTAACACGACTCTGAATACCAGGAACTTTCCTCACGTAAATACTGACGTAACTCTTGGACTTAAGTCGCTGACCCTGAATGCAGACCTTATCTATCTATCTATCTATCTATCTATCTATCTATTTACTTACTTACTTATTTATTTATTCAGTCATTGATGGCAGATATAAAGCATTTGTCTAGATTATTATCTGAGAGAACACTCTCCAGAGTTTATTTTGTTATCAGATATATGTTGTAGCACTTAATCTGGCACCAGAATATCTTTAAAACTTTCATGTCTAAGTATATAAGTACAGAATGTACACATACTGTATGTGAATGTGTGTGTATATATGTGTGAATGTGTGTATATATATATGTGTGTATATGTGTATATATGTGTGTGTATATATGTGTGTATATGTGTGTATATGTGTGTGTATATATGTGTGTATATGTGTGTGTATATATGTGTGTGTTTGTGATTCCCAGCTCACACTCAGAGACTCCTGAAGCTGCAGTCGATACTCCGCCGTGCCCCGAGTTACCGCACGCTGGAGCTGCAGCTCATCGAGTGGCAGGAGCGGGAGCTGTTTGAGTACTTCGTCGTGGTTTCTCTGAAGAAGAAGCCCACTAAGAACTCGTACACGCCAGAAGTCTCGTACCAGTTCCCTAAGGTACCGTGTGAGAAAGAGGAGAACGCCGTGGTCCAGAGCGGCAGCTGCTGTACCAGAGACTATTGTTTATCAGTGTGGTGTTAAAACCACATCAGACCCTTAACACGCTGTGCAGCGTGAATCTGATCTCGCAGTATCTGATCTCACAGTATCTGATCTCACAGTATGCTCACAATTTGTGCATTTTCATACATTATAAGAAACCTGTGAACGATTACTCCGCCCCTAACCCCGCCTCTAACGTTAATCTTAACGTTTGTGTGAATTAAGGAAAGGAAATATTACGATATAACACCACTATAGTGATAAATTATGTCAGGGTTCATAATTAATATAACTTTCTGAGATATAGTGAGAGTATCATAGTATTTTTATAACATTTAACAATTTACATATCGTTACGCATATCGCGTATCGTAGAAAAGTCATCAAAAAGTGCGACATCATGGTAGCAAAACTTCACTAAAAACTAGTTTCTGTAATGATGTAGTACTGTAGATATTTCTGTGTAATTATTTCAGGCTGTTCCACATGCCGTTACAGCCAGGACTCAGATTCTGAGATCGGATACTTTGAGCTTTTCTCTGCTGTACGGTAATAACACTAAATCATGTTGCTAGGAGACGGTGTCCTGAAAATATGCAGAAATACTTCTTTAATTATCCCAGATGTGGCTCAGTGACCGTGTCCTCTTGAGAAACTGGAAATATGTTGGCTGCCGGCCAGAGGGTCGACCCTGATGATGTCATCATCTTGAATTGGGATAATGGGGCGCTGGAGACGCGATGAGGGGGCGACCTTTACGAGGGAGCTGATTGTGCTGAACATATTTCACATAGCAGCGAGGGCTTAAAAAAAATAAACAAAAAATAATTTCTGCGGTGTTTGATTTGCATATGCATGCATATTTATAGCTCCTGTAGCGTTTTTAATTTTAACGTGTGTAAAAACATGACTTTTTCTTCCCTGTACTTATTTTTAGCTCGAGAGGCCGACTAAACAGATGCGAGAAGCCGAGCAGCGTCTCAAAGCCATTCCACAGTTCTGCTTCCCCGACGCTAAAGACTGGAGCCCCGTGTCCGAGTACAGCAGGTATTTAAATAATCAGTCACTAATCACCGTGGATCAGACGTAATTCATTAGCCCTTTAGCTTTTAGGAATAAAAGATCTTATGATCTGTTACGATTTCTAACAGATACTCGCAGTATTTCTGTATAAAACTGATTCGGGGGCGGGGCTACGTATAACCTTATCTTATGATGTCATTAGATAACACATTGTTTTGGTTCATTTAAGTCAGATATGCAAATTATTTAAGGATGACTTGCTACCTGGCAACGTTTAGCAGCAGAACCTGCATTCTAAGCTAGTTAGCTAAGCGTATGTTGCTCTACTTGCAGTCTCTGATGAGAAACAGCAGTAATAATGTTTAGCTTCTAAAGCTAACTAGTTAACTAAATTAAATAATATACTAATCAGTATGTAAATTGGTTCTTTATTTTTCTTGATTTTCTCCCAATTGAGTCTTGACCACGCTCTCCTCTATCATACGACAATCCAAGACACGTGAAGTCAGATAACTGCTGCTCATGCTGCGTCACAGGGCGTCGAACGAAAGCGCTATCTCCCCTCTACTGAATACATGAGCTCACAGACGGCCACGATTGGCTAGAGTCGCTGTGATTGACAGGGGAGAAAGAGCGTATGCCCCTCCCACCCATAAAGCACGGCCAGTCACGCCCTCTTGGCCTCCTGACCCTCGGGAGCACATAACTGGTTGTTTGATTTACATGTATAGGATGGGAGGAGGACATGTTTCTAATTAGCATATTCATGCATATTTATAGATTCTTGCATTTTTAATGAGGATGAAAGTATAAAGAATTTCCTAGGATATTTTTTAATAGTTTCTTAGTTCCATGTTTAGGATTTAACAAAGCTACAGCTCTGAATACTTCCACAAAACACTCTTTGTGTGTGTGTGTGTGTGTGTGTGTGTGTGTGATTTGCAGTGAGACCTTCTCCTTCATGCTGACGGGAGAAGACGGAAGTCGGCGTTTCGGATACTGCCGGCGGCTCCTGGTAAGCGCCGTCCCGTCTCACCCCGTCATTTTCTCTTTCTCTTCTCTGTTTGCGTGCTAGTGTCTGTAAGGCTCGTATTTCTTATTCTTCTAAAGATATATATATATTTACTATACATCAGTGTGTGTGTGTGTGTGTGTGTGTGTGTATACGTTGCGTCCGCAGGCATCATAATTACAGGGTGAGCCCATGAATGGAGTTTAAATGAGGACTGCACAGCCACTTCAATAGGAGCTCACTCTGTATCGTACTCCTTTATCTTTTTTCCCAAAGAAGAGCAGCTGCTCGTAAACACGTCGTCCTCTGTTTAATGCCATTTCCTCAAGAGAAGAGAGAAATAGAGAGAGAGTGAGAGGGAGAGAGAGAGAGGGAGAGAGAGTGAGAGAAATAGAGAGGGAGAGAGAGAGGGAGAGAGAGTGAGAGGGAGAGAAATAGAGAGGGAGAGAGAGAGGGAGAGAAATAGAGAGGGAGAGAGAAAGAGAGAGAGAGAGAGAGAGAGGGAGAGAAATAGAGAGAGAGAGAGGGAGAGAGAGAGAGGGAGAGATGTGAAATATTTATCACTGTAGAGTTGATTAGAGTCATATGATGAGCTTCACTTTTATTTTGTTGTGTAAAAGCTTCCCTTACACCTCAGCGCTCAGTTGAGAAGGTGTTGATTAGTTTTCTATAACAGCAGCTCTGACAGTAGTGCAGCTGCTAATCACAGGTTTATTTATAATTAATGCGCTCGTTCTAATACGTTATCGTTTCTATAGTAACAGCTCATTCACAGGGACTCGTACTTGTATTCTGTAAATGATATAATGAGGAGATGTTTATGTAACATTGATGGAAGGAGTCTCCAGTGTTAGCGCTTTGTAACAGTCAGAGGTAAAGCTGTAACTTGAAGTTTTCCGACATCTTCAGGACAGAGGAGTTTACGCTTCTTCTTTGCGGTTTCTCGGGAACAAGCTGTGTTTTTATTTTTTTTTTTTGAGAGAGAGAATAAAGAGAGGCTGGTGAGGGAACGAGTGTTTATAGCTGCTATAACGTAAGCGACAACAGGAACTAACTTGTTTGACGAACATTAAAAGTAACTATAAATGGATGAAAAGTATAATGTGTCGTTCTTTAATAAATGCATGTTTGTAATTGTGAGCAAATTGCTGTGGTGTAAGAGGAATAAAACGCTTGTGGACGTGCTAACATTAACACCACCCTGTTGTGGATTATTTTCCTATAACAGCACGTCCCCAAGTGTTTTATTCCTCACATGCCACATCAGTAAAGTGAGTGTGTGTCAGTTCCTGCATATTAAATTATAAAGCGTATAAAATCAGTCTCACTTGTTTTTATGCAGTGTGTGTTTCCAGTTCTGGGAACTGATCAGATTCCTGCTGTTAGACGTTTGATAATAAATGAGCCTAAAGCGCTGTTTCTTTGGCTTTAAGTAGCGTGCGGATGTCCCAGTGTTTTGTGTTTTTGTTTTTGTGGTGAAATTTTTGCTAGGAGGAAGTCCAGGGGCTGGCACAGGGGGAAACATTCCTGAGGATTTCAGCTCAGCTCCACATTCTCCACTTAACTATCCATTTCTGAAAAGCCAGCAGGGGAGAAATGGAGACACGCATGCCTAATATGGAAATGTGGAATGGAGAATTCTTTGTGTGTGTGTGTGTGTGTGTGTGTTTAGAGACACTTCTCTTTCTAACCACCTCACAGATTGCTTTAGTAAAAGGTTGGGTTGGGATTATGCACTGAGTCGTGTATAGGATTGTGGGAATGCACCTGTTGTTTAGAATAGAGGACATTCCGGGATGAATACCTGATCTCCTCCAGCGTCACACCACCTTTGAGTCCTATTTAACCTGGAAGAAAGCTTATAAAACATCCTGGATTACCGACATTACCTGAATGATCTCATCTGCATAGTTTAAATCGAAACCTGATTAAAGCGAGATAGAACAGGTGAAACGGGTCATTTGTAAAACAACAGATATCACAATTCATCTTCACCAGCTCACCTCTGATATTCTGATATTCTCACAAGTACTTTATCTACTGGAACTTTTTAAAAAAATCATTTATTTATGCAAATAAGGCTTCGTCTAATCATATGCGTCAATTTGCATACTTAATAAAACAGAAAATCTTGTCTTTTGATGTTGTTAGAAATAATATTTATTGCACTGTGACTCTCAGAAGAAAGAATTTTACCAAACAGTTTGTTGGAAAATCATTTTTTAATTGAGAAAACACCACGAGCTGTTAAAAAAAATATTATTAATCTGTGGTTTAATGTGTTTTCACTCGAGATAGTGTGATTTCTAAAGGAAATTTTGTCGTGATTGTGAAGTGGGCTTCAACGAAGGCTTTAAACTCCGCCCACTTCACAGTCACGTCAAAATTTCCTTAATAAAATGAAGAGAGTGGGGAAAAAAACAGAAATGAAATAATATTAAAATAAATATGTCTATAGCAAGTTTAAAAGAAGATGTGTAACAGATTAAATATAAAGGGTTTGATGTGCTTTTCTGTGTTTAAGCACTTTTACACCTGACGGTAAGTGTGGAAATGATAATGAACACTTGTTCATGTGTTGTTACACGCTCTTCGCTGATTCATGTGTTTGATCTCCATCCCCGTGCAGCCGAGCGGGAAAGGGCAGCGTCTCCCGGAGGTGTATTGTGTCATCAGCAGGTTGGGATGTTTCGACCTGTTCTCTAAGGTGAGCTCATACCTGCTCCTGAACTCTTCAGCACTCCTCCTTCCTCACTAAGCCACTCCTTTATCTGAGCTGCTGTGGGTCCAGGCACCGTTTCTCTGGCACTCGCTCTGCCTGTGTTTGTCTTTATGATCCTTTCTCAATTTCAGACATTTCAGTGAGTTGTTGCTCATGTGAGACATAGAAGAGAGAATTTAGTGTGTCTTGTTTATCTCTTTCCTGTATATAAGTCTATCTCATGTGTTTACATGCAGCCTGATAATCCACTAATAATCCACTTTTAACCTGCCAATAATCCACTAATAATCCACTAATAATCCACTAATAATCCACTAGTAATCCCCTATTGATCCACTAATGATCCACTAATAATTCACCTGAGAGCTCACTCACAATAATTCCCAAATTTCCCTGTGGAGATCAAAAAGGTACATCCTTCCATCCATCCATCCATCCATCCATCTATCTAAGCGATCATGTATACACCTCAATCGAGAATAGTGTAATCTGAATGAAATTTTTATGTAATTGAACGAGGTGGGTTAATCTTTTAATAAGCAATGTAAACGTCAGTGTCTGATTACTATCAGAATATGTGTGTGTTTGTGTGTGTGTGTGTGTGTGTGTTTGTGCGTGTGTTTGTGTGTTTGTGCGTGTGTTTGTGTGTGTGTTTGTGTGTGTGTTTGTGCGTGTGTGTGTGTTTGTGTGTGTTTGTGCGTGTGTGTGTGTGTGTTTGTGTGTGTTTGTGCGTGTGTTTGTGTGTGTGTGTGTGTTTGTGTGTGTGTTTGTGCGTGTGTTTGTGTGTGTTTGTGTGTGTGTGTGTGTTTGTGTGTGTGTTTGTGCGTCACTATGCCCTCCACTGAAGGAAACCACAGCTCATTTTACAGATTTTAATCTATTTAAAATAATTGTGAGGCTGTGAGGCATCAAACTAACATTCTGAGGCAGATGTAGGATGTAAATTGAGTTTAATATTCATCAGAAATGCAGAGAGGAGGTAGAACATAGAAAAACTTTTAAACTTTAAAGCCTTTATTTCTTATTCTTCCCATACGGTGACTTTCAATATTGTTAACATTAGAAGATGTGTAAAGGTGTTATAGTATATCTGTTATACTGATGGATAATACGTGCATTTTGTTATTTTCAACAACAACCACATCGTTATTCTCGAATGTCGGGTAAATGTGAAGCTCTGAGAGACTTTACTGCGATCACAAACTCTTCTTCTTGCTGTGTGTTTAATAATCACACTTGGATGATGTTTCGCAGAGACGAAATAATTTAAAACTCGTTAAAAACACAAGCCGCACCATTAAAAAGCTAAACACACTGAGCGGGCTCACACGCTCCTCGTTGTCATGGTAATGTAAACACTACACCTCGCTTCCCGCTTGTGCAAAACGTTTCACCGGATTACACGTACGGTCTAGATAAACACCGATTTTATTATCCGTATAAACAGCTCATTTGGAGTGTCGATCGGAAAGAATTCGTACGGATCGGTGAGAATCTTCGAGTGTAAACATGAGCACTTTTCATTAGCGTGGGAAAAGCTGTGAAAGTTTAAAGGAAGAAGAATGAGAAATTAAAAACAGAGAGATTAAAACCAGTGCTGTTTAATTTACACGAGTGCTCAGTTTAGGTCTTTAAATAAAACAGACGCCTTCGCAGGTTTAGTGGTAACTTTTTTTATTAGTGGTAATAAAATAAGTTTTATTTAAAGTGCTGTTGAAGACTCAAGTCGACATGAGTAAAAAAAAAGTATAAAATAAGAATGAAGCTATAGAAAATTGTATAAAATAAGTTTAAGTAGCATAAGAATCATGAATAAGAACAAAAATATTTGTTGCAATGCCACTCTCTGGATGATATTCCTCACACGTTTTCAACCACATGGTGGTTTTTCCCAGATCCTGGATGAAGTGGAGAGGAGGAGAGGAATCTCGGCAGCTCTGGTCTACCCCTTCATGCGGAGTCTGATGGAATCTCCGTTTCCGGCCCCCGGAAAAACCATCAAAGTCAAAACCTTCCTGCCTGGTGCAGGCAACGAGGTCTGATTATTATTATAACTCCTTATATACGTATAAATAAATATACTGTAACATGAACACGGGACACGGTGATTAATATGAATCCAGAACCATCCGGACCCGGATCAGATCCCTGTTTCCATCACGTAACAGCACCCGGGAATGTAGAATGAGTTTCTGTGGAGGAAATTAAACTTCAGTAATGATTTTTATCCTCGTACAAGTCGCTGATTTGATGTAAAAATGGGCGTGGCTTTGTCACATATGATTATTTATATTTAAAGATTCAATGATTGATAACGATCAACGATTCCGCAAGCTTTTTTATCCGTTTATCATCACTGCGCTGTTACTATAGAAACGATAACGTAGTAAAACCAGCGCATTAATTATAAATAAACCTGTGATTTGCAGCTGCACTACTGTCAGAGCTGCTGTTATAGAAAATTAATCAAGACCTTCTGACCAATCAGAATCCAGAATTCAGCAGTACAGTGGTGTAAATATGTTTAAATCTCATAAATAAGGTTTTTGATGCTGCGTTTACGTGGTGTGTAAATAAATGATTTCTCAGGTGATGGAGTTGAGGAGGCCAATGGACTCGAGGTTGGAGCACGTGGATTTTGAAAGCCTCTTCAGCTGCCTGAGTGTGAGACAAGTGGTGTGTGTGTTCGCCTCGCTGCTGCTGGAGCGCCGGGTCATCTTCGTGGCCGATAAGCTCAGGTGAGATGTCACTGGAGTGACCTTATGACCTTCACGTTGGCTTGTTGTTGATTCTGGAGTGAGTTAGTGTCATCACGTGACATTCTGAGCAGCCGAGTTTCTCCTGACAACGAGTTTCCTCTTCACACCAAACATGGTCAAATAACGCTCGAAACATACCGAGCTGTGTGTCCAGAGCGCTGAGAGTGTGAGCCCAGAGCAGATGTTCTCAATAAATACCCACTTCACTGATCTGCGATATCACTTCCATTTTTCCATGCTCTCATTCCACACACACACACACACACACACACACACACACACACAGAAGAACATCTGAACACACTTTTAACTTTAACAATACTCAGAAACTCTCTGTTTTTGTTCTTCTAAATATAAATCTAATTCTGTGGGAAGTGTACAGTGCCCAGAGTCATGGCTAGAAGATAACCCTGTGCTGTCGAGATTTATGTTGCCATAGAAACAAATTTCTCACTCTGTCTTCCTACATGTTAAACTTTCACACACCTAGTCACAGGAACAAGCAGCTAATCACTTTATCTGACTAGTTACCTAGTTAAGCTAACTTGCAAATAAGCTGCTTTACATTATAGTCTGCTTCTTCCTTTTGTGTTGTGTAAAGATTTTCAAAACTGAGCTAAACATTTTCAGATTTGCGAAAGTTTCTGATTTTCTTCGCACTCACGTGTTAATAAAAACGCCAATCTGCTGTAAATTACCAAGTGTGTTCACTGCACATTTACAATTAACCCCACCCACAAAACTCCATAAACGGCAAAGAGAGCTGAAAATGACAAAATGGCGACTAAACGGTGAAAGAGCGCCTCCTAAATCTTCCAATAATGCAGTTCAGCCACTGCAGTGCAGCAGCTTCCATAGACACACACTAACTCCTCCTCTGTTTATAGGGCGCCATTACTTTTGATTCAGTGGCTAGTCTTATTTGTCTTAATTTTGGGATTTTCACAACATGTTCATTTTGATGTTTATGTTTTAGCTTAATGTTTAGTGTGGTCATGAAATCCCACAATGCAGTGCGTCAGGATAGCGTCTAAACGACGCACTGCAGCAGGTAGAGAACTCCCATGATGCACTGTGATGATAAACCTACAGCACTTTGGCTGAGCTGAGGAGAAAATATCCAACCTCAGTGTTTTAGATCATGAAGTTTGTCACTTGCTCGCTGTCCGAGTGAGACGTTAGGACTAATCCCAGCGGTCCAGTGTTCCATTTCCCGCGTAGCTGGAGGAGAAGACTCGCGCTCTATCCGGGCCACTGTGAGATTAATCAGAGGACACATCTCAGAACCGCACCCGCTGTGGCGTCATGGTGATCTGGATGTAGAAGTGGGTCAGGGCAGAGCCTGGTAGCGGGCAGGAGTCCCCCGGGGGGCTCTGGTGTCCATCCTCCCTCTTTCCAAAATGGACTCAGTAACAGAAATTAGGGAGTGAGTTATTTGCGAAAGTCTAATCTCCACAAATCAGCGGCTCGTTTAAACAAACAGCAGCGGGGGGACCTGGGACAGGCGGTGACTCTGAGGGGAAAGAATGTACTTCCTGTGTGTGTGTGTGTGTGTGTGTGTGTGTGTGTGTGAGTGCGTGTGAGTGTGTGTGTGTGTGCTTGTGTTTCGAAACTAATGATGTTTATTTTCAAATAATTTTGTAGTCAAGGACTCAAACACAGGAAAATAAATAATCAATTGGTAAATTTTCGAAATTTAAACAGTATAAAGAATAATTAAATTCTTTTTGCAGCTCTAATTTAATAAAACAAATATCACATTTGAATGTAGTATTTAAATATTTATATGAATATAAATATTTAAATATTAATGAGTCTGTAATGTGAAACTACCACAAAGCACAAATAGGCATTATTATTATTATTATTATTATTATTATTTTATCAGACATTTTTATGTTTCAAATTAGCTATGATGTGATAATTCCAAACGATCGGCTCGACGAATCCTACAGCGCGTGCGGTCCGACGTTTCTTCAGTTCTCACAGATTTAGTTCCTACCTTCAGTTAGCTCTCGTTTACTGTTTAATACAAAACTGGAAGAAAGCGTATAAGCGTGGTTTCATCTTATTGTGTCATATACGACCTGTCATTATCGTTAAACGTATATAGAGACGTTAGAAAGAAAAATGAAGCTTGGCAGGAAGTTGCAGAGATCGTTGGTGTCTCTGGTGAGCGTACTAATCTAATCTAATCTAATCTAATCGAATCTGAGAACCGGTTTTCACACTGATGAGTGCGTTATTTAAATCAAGTTTAACTTGTTAGCTTTAGAAGTTCTACACACTGTAGGGCCAAAAGTATGTGGACACCTGACCATCGCAGCTATGCGTGTAGGTACGTAATGTGAGAAGGTTGAAGTTCCATCATCTGCTTTTTATTTATTCGTTCAGACGTGTTACACCTTAAACTCATTAAACTGCTAGTCAGGAATGGTGCTCTTTTTTAAAAGACTTCCTCATCAAGACTTGAGATTAAATTCCGACAGTGATAAGCACCTGGACAGATAGGAAGAGGTCCAGGCTTTAGTCTGAGGTATGTACAGTATATACACAAGCATTATTCCTCTCTTTCCCACATCACTGATATAATCGGAGCCTCTCCTGGGAAAACCAGCGCAGCTCAGTCCCAGGATTCCTCAGCAGCACCGCGTGATAAATGCCTCTGTGCCCTGTAACGTATATCCACAAAGAAACTCCTTCCATGTTAGGAAAGTAGTGCTGATCGGACGAGATCAGATTTCTGGTCATGTGTGTGTTAAGTAATGTTGAGGATGTCATTAGTAATTAATCACAGATTAATTACACACTGATCATTTTAACTCTTTATACCAGCAGCCAAAAAAATGGAATTTGTGCCTGTTTTGCAGATGCCTGCATTAAACACAGTAAACACTCAGGGCTTTAAGAATTTGCAGTTTTTCAGAAGCATTTCTTTTTTTTTTTCACCTAGCCTACTAGGTTTAAATTTTATAATTATATTGCAACAGTTATATACAGTGTTTTACTATCAAAAAAGCTTTAGTTTTAGTTTAGTGCTGTGTGTTTTATCTCAGTACCAGTGTTTTTGTGGAGAGGTGTGAATTGTTTCCCCAGCAGTAGGCTCACACCCTCCCATTTCCCATCACCCTGCTCACCAGCAGCTAAACACAGAATCACGATACTCTACACACAGAAACCCAACAGCATCCTGACTTATCTTATAACAGACTTGTGGCAGTAAATTAATTCATTTGTTTATACTGATTGAAAATGTCCGATAAGTCGATTTCTGTTCCACAGGTGGAATGGAACGCCAGTGTACTGCTAGAAAGGGTTAATCTTTATTATAAGTGTTTGTATAAGTGCTTTTTACATTATACACCTCCACATGGAAAGCTAATCCAGTCTGAATAGGGCTCTGAACTCGATCAGAAACACACAGTGAGTGTGTGAGCTGTTAGAGTGAGTGAGTGAAAATTACTCCTGATGTAATAAATCCGTGAGATTCAGCATCATATGGACTTTATTATTTAACTGGAATTTGGTTGAATGAACTGCTCCAGCGTTCCTCCTCGTGTCTCTCTTCTGCCTCGTGCTTTGAGAAGTGTTCGATGGCAGGAAAGGGTTAACCCCCGGAGCTGGTTTTGATCTTCCTGCGTTGTGGAAATGGCTTTCCCTGGCTCTGGTTCATCATCAGGGGCAGAACGTGGGTGTAGATGCTTGCCTTTGCCTTTGCCTTACTTTTTTTTTTGGTCCTAGCGTGAGAATTTCATGTTGCATTGTGCAGAAAAGCAGAGTGCAAAAAGAAAAGAAAGAGAATAATATTTACTGAGTCTGATTTTATTTTTTTTTGGTTTAACTTTCTGCAATAAAAGTAAATTCTAAAGCTAGACCTGGGACGCAAAAAGTCATTATTCATTCCACGTATACACTTTTACACAACCGTGAACATTTTTGTGTTTTAAAGCGTAGTTATGAGGATGTTTTATGTCCCGTGGCGCTGTGCAGCGTGGTACAGCATGTGAAAACACATGATGAATGAATCTTACAAGATCCAGCTGAACTCACAAACTTTTTTAGCCAGAAGCCAAACCATCTGATAAACTCATTAACTCTGTAAAAACGACTTTCCCAAAGTCTGTACGTGTTCCTCAGGAGAGCTCCTGGAGAGATTTAGCACCCACATTGTTAAATTAGAATTATATTCAGGCTATAATTATTGGCACCCTTTAAAAGTATGGGCAGAAATAATTATAATAAGTAATTATTACACACAGTGAATAAAATCTTTCTTTCAAATGTTTAGAGGAAGCGTTTACATTTACTCAAAGGTTATTCTCTTAAGAAATAAACAAGAATAGTATATTTTTTTTTAAACAAACATGGCACAATTATTTTTATTATTACATGACAAAATGACATATAAAATTATAAAAAGATGTAAAATATCTAATAATATAAAAAAATCAATAATGCATAATACAACATACAATCATAATACAAACAAAAACATATTAAAAATTTAAAATCTTAAAAATTAATCTTAAAAAAGTTAAAAAAAAAAAAGTTATTCAAATATTAATAACATTGGTGTCATTTTGACCAAATAATCAGTTGCACACATCAAAAACTTTAAATACAAAATATATAGGTGTTTGTTGACTTCTTGTCTGATAATTGAAAAAAGACAATTAAACACAAACATAAAACAGAAATTGCTATAAACCGAAAGTTTACTTGACACTAAATCCGCAACAATGAGTTGATTATAAGATTTTTACTAAAGAATCTTTTCCTGAGACACAAATCCACAAAATACAGCTCCTGAACTTCAGCAAACCTCAATGGATCTACAGCGTTTTGTTTTTCCCCCATAAACATCATTAACTTCTTAAAAATCCTCGACACGTGTCTCTCATCTTTGTTAGAGTCTCAGTGCTGTTGTTCTGTCCACAGATTAATTGTAGGGGTGCTCATAATTTTTCACTAGTATTTTGCAGAGAAAGTTGCGCTGTCCGGGTGGGAGGGGCATACTCTCTGTGTCCTGTCAATCACAGTAACACTAGCCAATCGTGGGCGTCTGTGAGCTCATGTATGTGGAAGAGGGCAGATAGCGCTTTCCTCTGAGTGTGTTACGCTGCCCTGTGATGCAGCAGTTCGAAAAGATGCAGTTGGCTTCATGTGTCTCAGAACATGCAACGTGTAAACGTTCACCTTCCGGGAGACATAAAATAAATTAAAATTTAAAAACCCCTATACAGTATCCATACGTTTACGCTCGCTGTGTGTGGTTATGCTTTGCTCGTTTTTATTAGCCAGTGTTTATGGAATATTACGGAACCTTGTGTGTGTTTGCTGATCTCTTTCAGAAGACCGACTCTCTCTCTCTCATTAGAGTTTTATTCTGTCACTTTCTCCGAGTGAAATGAAACTCACCTGATGCTCTTCCCACAGCGCTTTGCATGCACATGTTTCAGTTTTGAGTTATCGCTATGACAGTGTGAAATTCTAGCACCTGAAACTCTGTCAGTTTCGCCCCGTGGCTACGCTATTAAACATCTCTCACCACTCCTCTGTTCACACTGAAAGGTAGACAACACAACCTAGCCTGATTAACGAGCTGTGAAATTTAACGTTCTGAGGCTAAGAGGACGGAGCTAATGTGAGGTAAAGAAGAAATCATTTCATCTCTCTCTCTCTCTCTCTCTTTAAACAGGAGTGTGAGTGCGTACATCATAGTGCTCGTCTGTGAAAACGTAGCTGTAGACAGCTTTCATAATCAGAGATGATGTTTACATTCCACATTCGATCTCCTGATCTGCTCTGATCTACAGAGATGGTACTAGCAGTGATTTATTCACGATGTTTCTCTATAAGTGGCCATTAACGAGAAAACGGTCAGTCGCTGTTAACAACCGCCGCGACTATAAAACGGACTGCGTGGTATTCATGACCTCCAGCTGGAAGGTCTCACGACTCGCTTCTGATGTCAGACCAGACCGTTTAAAGAGACATGCTAATTCTGTGGACAGAGCTCTCTTGTTGTGGAACGTCAGTGAAACGAGTTAGTTCCTGTTGTCGCTTACGTTATAGCAGCTATAAACACTCGTTCCCTCACCAGCCTCTCTTTATTCTCTCTCTTCAAGTTAATAAGACAAAATAAAAACGCAGCTTGTTACGCATGTTACTGAGAAACCGCAAAGAAGCGTAAACTCCTCTGTCCTGAAGATGTCGGAAAACTTAAAGTTACAGCTTTACCTCTGACTGTTACAAAGCGCTGACACTGGAGACTCCTTCCATCAATGTTACATAAACATCTCCTTACAGAAAACTTCACATCGTTTATCAATTCACACACATTTATTAATCTGTTTTTTATTATTAGAACGAATGCATTAATGTATATAAACCTGCACTACTGTCAGAGCTGCTGTTATAGAAAATTAATCAACACCTTCTGACCAATCAGAATCCAGAATTCTGATACTTATTGTACACTTTTCTGCCACAAGCTTCAGTGGACTTCAGTACAAAGTAAAAGAAAAGGCTGTTTCAGTTGATTTAAAATGCTAGACATCTAATAAAAGTTTTTTATTCTGTAACTGGTTGAAATAATCGTGTTTATTAATTTCACGTCTCTACTGATGCGTCGATTTTTTTGTGTCTTAGACAAAGCACTTCGTGTGAGAGACACTTTTCACTTTTCACGTTTCTCCGTGTTCCTGATAATGATATCCGTGACCTTGAGAAAAAACTAGAACTTGAGCACTTTTCCCACCCTTTAAAAAAATTGTCACAGGATACGTTTGGCCTGCGTTTGCTCTCAGCGCTGCAGATATTTTTGCTTTCTCTGGTGATGATAAATGAAAGTATCGCGTCTCACAGCAGCCAGCGTTTAAACTGAACTTCCTCAGCATCTGATCACTCAGTCCTGCTTATAATCACAGATTCCACCGTCTCGGCTGCAAAGCCAGGATCAACTGGAAAATCTGGGTTTGGTTTCCTCAGTGGTGTCCATCACGGGATTAGCTGCGTGTGTGTGTGTGTGTGTGTGTGTGTGTGTGTCAGAATCAGGTGATTTAAGTGTGAGGTGTTGTGTTCTCGTCCACAGTGTCCTGTCCAGCTGTGTACACGCCGTGGTGGCTCTGCTTTACCCGTTCTCCTGGCAGCACACCTTCATCCCTGTGCTTCCCTCCTCCATGGTGGACATCGTGTGCTGCCCGACTCCGTTCCTGGTCGGAATCCTGTCCAGCTCACTGCCCAAACTCAAGGAACTGCCAGTGGAGGAGGTAAAGCTAACGCAGATCCTAACACTAACACTCGTCTTTCACTTTCGCATTTACAAAAACACACACATTTAAACACACACACACACACACACACACACACTCAGGACTGTAAAAAAAATCAGGAGCATGTGGAATGTTTGGAACCCATAAAACCCAGACGAGCTCAGGCTCCGTTCACACTGCGGGGGAAAGTGGACTAAACCTCTTTTCACACACATGACACTGATTTTTTATTTTTTTTTTCATGACAGACTGAATGACAGAAATCCGATTTGGGACGTTATGGCGACTTTTTTGTCAGTGTATGATTCGTTATGATTTCGTACACATGGGAGAGAATCAGGACTGTTTTTGTGTAACCATAGAAACAAACATTTTCCGTTGCATTTTTCGTTGCGAGTTGCATTAATCGTAGCAAAGATTATTGTTAACGTTTTAATGTTGTTTTTTTACGCTCGGTGAAGCTCATGTTACTCAGATGGACAGAAAAGAAGGAAAAAGTGAAAAGAGTGATTAAAAAATTGAGTAAATTGGAGTCAGTTTGTAAAGTTATATAAGATATCTAATATATTGATAAGGTTTTTCTTTAAGGAGACACATTTATGTAACATTTAAGGAAGGAGCCTCCAGTGTAAAGCAAGTTTTCCGACATCTTCAGGACAGAGGAGTTTACGCTTCTTCTTTGCGGTTTCTCGGTAACATGCGTAACAAGCTGTGATTAAACATTAAGAGAATAAAGAGAGGCTGGTGAGGGAATGAATGTTTATAGCTGCTATAAGGTAAGTGAGAACAGGAACTAACTTGCTTCACAGGCATTAAATGTAACTACAAATGGATAAAAAGTACAATATGTCATTCAGTAATAAATACAAATTGGTAAATTGCTGTGGTATAAGAGGAATAAAACACTTGCTGTTGCTGGACATGCTGTTATAGGAAAATAATCAGCTTCAGTGTGGGAACAGTAACTCCACACACACACACACACACACACACACACACAAGGAGCGTTTATTACTTAATAATCCAAGTTTTTTTTTATATATAGTCCATGTTTCTTATGTAAGTAATATTATTATTTTGTACTTATGCATCGTTTATTGGAATCTGTTTTTTACACTCGAGTCATGCGCTACAGTAGGAAGAACCTTGATCCATAAACCTCGTCTCTGTTTGTGTTCTTTTATTCCTCTGAGCTCGTTTAAAGAATTAATACGTCCTTAAAGGTGGATTTCTGGGTCACGGCCTGAAGGTGTGTGTGTGCATCGAGGAATAAAGGAGGCATCAGTTAGAGATTTGAGAAGCACCGTGTGTGTGTTAGAGCCTGGCTAATCATCTCTGAGTTTAGGGATTAAGTGCTGGTTCAGGAGTAAAATGTAGACCACCACTTAGTGTGTGGATTACAGCGAGTCAGTGAGTCAGCGAGTCAGGGAAAACGCCTCTCCTAGCCCGGCTCGCTCTGCAGTCTGGTTTAAAAATACCCCTTCAGTCAGGGTTATGGTTTTCTGCTTATCTACAGAGAGCTCAGATAACAGCGCAGATTCATCAGCACTGAGACAGCGAGCTGAGGGAAACTCGACTGTTTATTCAAACCCTAAACACAACAGACGTTTGCTTTTCGCTCTAAATCTTCATGACTGTTTCTCTTCTTGCTCTGAAGTACACGTGATCACAGATCAGTCAGAGGAATGTGGTGTACAGCAGGTTCACACAGACACACCCTCACGTAATCCCATACACACCTCGGCATGTTCCAGCACGCGCTTCTGTTTGGCCTAGGAGCAAAATGTAGGCACTGAGATCTCAATTACACCCCTCTCAGCCACGCCCCCTCTCAACCACGCCCCTATCAGCCACACCCTATCAGCCACACCCCCTCTAAACCACGCCCCTCTCAGCCACGCCCAGCAGTCTCCCGTTTAATAATCACTCTCACCTGCTGCTCATTACCTCCTCAGTTTCCTGTATAGACATCGTCTCCTGTCTCCATCACAGAAGCTGTGCAGTAGATATAGTAGATTTATTTTATTCCAGACTGTCCTGAAGAGGGCGCTATTACAACAGACAGGATCTAAAGCACCTGAAAACCGAAAGAAGTGGAATAAGAGCTCGAATTACAAATCTTATTTACTCTCTTTATAAACTCTCTTCATTACTAACTATGTTCTGTCTGTATAGATCTGTAATTATAAAACTGTTCAGATAAATACCTGACCTGAGTCATCCGGTGTGTGTGTGTGTGTGTGTGTGTGTGTGTGTGCATGTGTGTGTGTGTGTGTGGCTACAGGTTACACGATCATGACATCTCTGTAGATTATGATTGTAAATAAAGTGCACAGTTGTGTTTTTTGTGAGTGTGTTGTTGTAATTTCAGTGGAATTTCTGTCGAGCTTCACTCAGGCGCATAAGGTGTTTAAGGTATTTAACGTGTAAAATAATGGCAGTGTGACACGTGAGCGTGAGTATGACGCGTCTCTAACGTCGCTCCGACGCAGCGGATTGAAAATTGAAACAGAATTGAATGAAATCTTGACATGACGCTTGTATCGTACAGCGTGTGCTGTATGAATTGGCCTTTACTCAAATAAACCGTCCGGCTGTTGACCTGAAAGAAGAAAAACAACAACAGAGCAGATTTATGTTTCACAGCTTCCAGGAATCGAGGGAGAGAAAAAGCATCACAGACGAAACGCTTTGCCCTGAACAAGAGCCAAAGGCTTCTGTGTACAAATCTGTCAGTTAGTGTCAGCTCCTTAAACTCTGTGTTCCTCTCGTCTCATCTGAGGGAGAAGATCACTCTCACTGAGCACGTTTACACAACAGCGAGCGGCTTGGAACAAAGTGCACGCTGATCTCATAAGCACAAAACAAATCGCAAGAAAACCCTCAATAAATACGTAAATAAATACCTACATACTGTAGAATCACGAAGAACACACATCATACAAAATGGCTAAAAGCATCTGTTGACAATAACTGATGTAATTTAGTCTAATTTCTTTTCCTTGGATGTTTTTGTTGTTGTTTTGTACTTGAATTAGATTTTGAGTGAAATTTCTTGCTGACTAAAGACACATGCATCACTGCATCACTGCTTCAGCAGCAAGCAAACTGCCATAACATCATATTTCTGCGATAAAATAACATTTCAGCTGAAAATAACACAGTCCTCAATAAATCATTATTACTTTTTAATACTAAAATCCTGTTACATGTGTGAGTTAACTTCATAAAGCTCCCGGTGCTCAAAGACTCAAAGTCTGATCTCTTTCAATTTTACTTTTTGAGTCTGTATTTTAAACTTTAAAGTTACACAAAATCTACTTTTGACTTAAGGAGCAGAGATTAAACTTCTTTCAACTCTACGAGGAACTGTGAGGGAAAAACTCAAGCCTTGGCAGAAAGGAGAGAAATCTGCATCGTGCCACACGATAAATATGCAATAAAACTTTAAAGAACCCTTTTCTGTAAGAGTGCTGGACAGGTTCTAGATATTAAGGAGATAAGAAGAAAATAATAAGCAATGTTTTGGAGTTTGTATTGTCCTTACACAGTGCGCACACACTCTTAGAAAGACGGTTCTTCAGAGGTTCCTTAAGGGTTTAATGTATAATTAAAGGTTCTTGGCTTCCTAAAGGGGTTTGAATTTTTAATAAAAATCCTTTTGTTTAGGAAAATGTTTTGTTGTAGGGTTCTACAGAAAACCTTTAAGGGTTCTCTCAGAAGATCACACTTTTTAAGAGTGCACAATTAGTGAAAAGTGAAATGCGCTGACAAGATCAACTCTGAGACCTGCGACTTGGCTCCTGTATGAAGTCCGTTAGAGTTTCTGACCCTTTTGGTGCAAACATGTTTACTCGAGCAGCACTTTAAGAAGCTCGTCACTTTAAACTCGGCAGATTTTAATTGGCTGTCAAGTTCCATCTGTTGCAGCTCAGGATCTGGAGATGTCCTGACCTGGCGACGTTCCCACCATAAACAGACGCTGTTTGATTAGACCTGAAAGATCCGCTTATGTAACCGTGCTCATTGTGTTTTTCTTTTAATTTCAGGCTTTGATGGTTCATCTGGGAACAGATCGCTTTATCAGACAGGTGTGTATATGAAAATATCACAACAATAACACTAACAATTAGCCGAATGCCTGGAGATTTGCATTTAATAGTAAAAAAAAAAGCATTAAAACACACACAAGTGGCTTTTGTCACATTCAGTGTTGTTAGAAAGACGTTTGCAGAGAAATAGAGAAATTAACGTTGATAAATATCGGTGGTTTGATTGTGCAGCTGGACGACGAGGCTTCACTCCTTCCACGCAAGCTACAGGCCGCGCTGGAGCAAGCGCTCGAGCAGAGGAACCACCTCATCGATCAGGACTCGGACAGCGAGTCAGACGACGGTAAATCAGACAAACAGAAGCGTCTGATTGGTTTGAATCTTGGCTTATTGTGTGAAATCGGGTGCAGAGTGACACAGAGCTGCACGATAAGGTCCAAAATCACTCGACTGTTTTAACCCAGAATAAAATAAAATTACACTTTAGTACTTTATATCAACTTTTCTTTCAAAATGTTTGCTACATTATAAGTTTATATTCCTTATATACATTTTATAATTCATTTTTAAATGATTCCTTATATACATGATTCTTTGTATATTCTTTATATACATTTTTATTTCATTATTTTTTAAATTTACACATTATTTAATTAACAGAAAACAGCACCATGGTCACATTGTGTCATATTAATACAGTAATAAATAACAGTAATATACCACTACAATTTACAGTTAAAACTAATTGATTTATTGCACAATAATCATTAAAAATTTGCATCTAATTTTCCTCACCGATATTACAGTTAATTATTATAAATTAATTAATAGCGATCGCAGTTAAATTACAGTTAATTGTGCGGCCTCGAGACACGTTTTATTGCTACTACCTCATTATCATACACGTGTGAAGAAGCAGGACTTGAAAGATTAATCTCTTTCAGATTAAAGCGACTGTATGTAACTTTCAGATTAAAGCAGCTATATATAACTTTCAGATTAAAGCAGCTGTATGTAACTTTCAGATTAAAAGAAGCTATATATAACTTACAGATTAAAGTGTCTGTATGTGACTTTTTTGTTTAAAATGAAGTAAGTGGCATTATTGAGTCAGTGCAGAAATAAAACACTCCTGAAACAGTGATTTAAATTTTAAAGAGCTGCTGGAATGTATTTGGCTTCAAATCTTTTAGACTCAGATGATCGATATGACACGCATCGTCACGTCACAACCTGACGCATGAAAAAAAGTCCAGCGCGTAACAACAGTGGTGTGATGATGTCCGTCGTCAGGGGTCCAAGCATCAAAAACCGTCCAACTCTAGAAAAATCACAAGCTAACAGAGAGATATTGTTAGAATTTAAAGTGATTTAAGAGTGAGAAGCTTAATTAATGTTAGTAAATATATATATATATTTTAATTGAGTTGCTTGTAATAACATATTCCTATTCTAAAGGTTGCATACCGCTGCTTTAAGTAAAGAACAATAACTCAGAAACATTTATTTTTCATTGAAAGTGGTTTTATTTCACAGTGTAGAGGATTTAAACTTTGTCTTGTTGTGCCGTCGTGCATGAAGGTGATTCTTCCTGTTTTTTGTTTTTTTTTCTCAGAGTGTAACACGTTGAACAGCGTGGTGTCCGAGGCCTTCATCCGCTTCTTCCTGGAGACCATCGGACACTATTCGCTGTTCCTGACTCAAGGCGAGAGAGGCGAGCGCGTGTTCCAGCGTGAAGCCTTCCGTAAATCCGTGGCCTCCAAAAGCATCCGCCGCTTCCTGGGAGTCTTCATGGAGTCTCAGATGTTCGCTGGATTTATCCAGGACCGAGAGCTGAGGAAGAGCAGAGCTAAAGGTGAAAGGGATTATGGGAGAGGACGGGAAACTGGGGCCAGAACATCACGCTGAGTTTGTCTGAGGACATTAAGAGCTGAAATAGCTAAAAAAAAAAAAAAAACCCACACACACATTATATTGTGAAATTGTTTATATGGGAAGGGAAACATGTTGTGATGTGGAAGCTCCAGTTTAGATCGATACTGCCCTCTGCTGGTCACTCACAGCGTTCGAGGGATTTTAAATGATGATTAAGTGAGTGTTTGAGACGTGTGTGTTGTTCTGCAGGTCTGTTTGAGCAGAGAGCTGAGCAGTACCTGGAGGAGTTACCTGACACCGAGCAGAGCGGAGTCAACAAGTTTCTCAAAGGACTAGGTGAGGAGTTTTATCCTAAAACACGCCTCGCTGCGTCGCTCTAAAGCAACTCACTCCACATGTGACGAAACTGCCGCAGGTTTTCTTTCACACCGTGCTTCTGACACTTTTGGAAGATTGAAAACACACTTTGAAACAAACATTTTCATAATTTTATGCTTTAAAAGGTCAATAGGTGTTAAAGAGTCTTACAGTGTTTTTACACTTATATTAATCCAGGGTCAGTTTAGAAAAAGAGTGGAGCTGATCGTTGTTTTCACACCGCACAGTATCAAACAAACCGGCGGAATAAACTTGTCTGAGGCATGTGGGGACGAAAACATCCTCGTAAATCTCTTTTATTATTCATCAAAAATATGGTGATGGAAAAAATAAATAAAGCTTTACCACTTAAGTGTGTGTAGAAATCACAAAGATCACCCGAGCACAGAGAACACGGAGCCTGCGCTCGGACGATGATTAGATAATTATAGTAATAACTATTATATAATAATTATAATAATTTAATAGATAATTAAGTACGTTAAACATTTTGTGTGTTTATTTATTTTCTCCAGAACGCACAGCGTTTCTGCAGCGCTACAGCTCTGTGCTTTGGCTCAGTTTAGCAGCTCGCATAAAAATCTACAAAACACACAGCGAGTCTGATTCACTTCCTACAGTGAGTCGATTCAGAGTCGAATCACTTTCTGACTCTGAATCGGATCGAGAGCACGTCGCTCAGACGCTCTCGGACCCGAGTGTGATCGCTGTGTTCTCACCTGACTAAAGAACCGCACCGAGGAGGAGAACACACCAGGGTTCTGCTCAAAAGGACTAGATTTTAGACTGTTCTTAATCTTATGTCAGTTATTTTTTTTGTTATGTGACTGAATCTGTTCTAAAAAACACCTTCATGCAGCAGATGTGTGAGTTAAACTGAGGCTGGTTTTAATCTGACCTCGTGATGTACACATGATAGTTTTTAGTCAGGTTTAGCTCTCAGACTCGGATTATTCACGGATTATTATGCTGCATGTAAACACGGCTACTGTTGTAGAATATTAACTACATTTTAAGGCTTTTTACCCAAAAACGCTGAGACACTGAAATCTGTAACGTCCTCATTCACGTTAACGCTGAGCTCCGGTGAACAAAACAACACATCTCTAAGATCTTCCTGAAAAACAAAACAGAACTGTTTTCAGGCTTACGGAAATTTATTCTGTGGTCGTTATATAGATTTAAAGCTTTAATAACTATTAATAGTATTTCACAGTTTTTCTTCATTTAATAAAGCACACATTAATGAAGTAGACACGCTTTTCAAATCAGTATAAACGTCTTTACACATCTGTTTCTTTTTCTTTCTGTTTTCCAGGCAATAAAATGAAGTTTCTCCATAAAAAGAATTGATCATGTGGAACCCAAAAAAAACTATGGACGTCTTTCCAGCACTACATTTGAAGACTTAACACAACTCATATATCTGAAGACGTGTCAGTTGAATTGAGTCGTGCAGTTAAATGTCTTGTAAATATTTATGAATTATGATGTAGCTGTGTTTATTCCGTTTCCTGGTACTGTGTATGTGACAGAAGGATAAAGACAGAGTGGTACTGATGGGTCTGTGATGATACTGGTACAGCACTACCATGGTGTGTGTGTGTGTGTGTGTGTGAGAGAGAGAGAGAGAGATCCACTGAATAAAGAGTGAATAAATGGAAACGAGTGTGAGGTGGCTGTACAGAGACTGTGTAGTATTTAACGCCAAAGTGCATTTTGTACATGTATTAACACTTGAAGATTCCCGTACTTGTAATTCTTTGTAAAAAAAAAATAAAAATTCAATAAAGCCTTTCAGATTATTCAGTGACTTCTGTGATTTATAGTTGTGTGATCTTCTTTTCTCCTTATAAATTTCCTTTTTTTTTTTCATCTTTTCCACCTGTGGCTCATGCTGCGTCATGGGGCGCCGTAACACGCTCGGAGGAAAGCGCCGTCCGCCCTCTTCCACATACATGAGCTCACAGAGGGCTGTGATTGGCTAATGTAGCTGTGATTGACAGGGGAGACAGAGAACGCCCCTCCCACTCAAGACAGCATGGCTTATATATATATATAT
>CM040464.1:416005-421113 GCA_022758105.1 Pangasianodon gigas | reverse complement strand
CAGTAAAGAAAGCAGCAGATTCCATAAGAGACACTTTTCAGATAAAAACATAATGAAGGCTGCTGGGTTTCGCTGCAGAAATAAGAAGCGAGTCGACAGTCAAAGTCTCCAGAAGAACTGTGGCTGCTTCTGCAAGATGCTCAGTAACACTTACAGCTCATTTCCTTATAAAACTGCACACACTGCACCTGAGACTAATAATTTATTTTAAAACGAAGGATCGTCACACCAAATATTGACTTTGTTTCATTTATTACTGTTTACTGCTCTTTATAGGATTTTTTTTAATGTAGAAACATTTAATTTCAGTATTTTTGAAGGCATCTTTGCTCTACAGCATTTCTTTGCACGTGCCTAAGACTTTTGCACAGTACTGTATTTCCTCCCCACACGCTTCAGTATTATGGATTATTTTGTGTAGATTCATGATATAGAATTCCAGTTAAATCCATTTTAGTTCCAGACCGTAACACCACAACATGTGGAAAAGTTCAAGGGGTGTGAATACTTATGCACCACAGTGTTGGGTCAGTGTCAGAGGTCAGATGACTGTCACAGCTCTGTGATTTTATTCCGTTTCCGAACACGATGTATAATCTGTTTTCTGTAAAAGTTTATGATCAATGATCTGCAGTGATGTGCTGTAGACTCGTGGTTTATTTTTATTTTTTTATCTGACCCACTTTCTGAAAGTGATACTGGCTCAGCAGAAAGGCAGCGTGTTGGCCGAGCGAGTCGGAGCCTGATTCCAATCTATAGCACTCAGAATCCACAATGGAGAGGGTTTGTATTGTGTTTGGCCTCTTGTGTTCTGGTGCTGAGAGAGAGAAGAAGAAAGGATGTGCAGTGTGTGTGCATGAGAGAGAGAGAGAGAGAGAGAATAGCAGCAGCTGAAGGTGAGAAAGTGCAGCTCTGATATACAGGATGTGGTCAGTAGCAGAGCTCTGAGGCTGACTTTTCTCGTCGCTGATGGAGTGTGTGGTCTGTGTGTGTGTGTGTGTGTGTGCGTGAGAGTGAGTGAGTATGTGTGTGTGTGAGAACATGCATCTCTCTGCTCCAGACTGAGAAGCCTGTGAACGTTAGCCTGCTAGCCATCATGATTGGCACGCAATAAATTAAAGGTGGCAGCTTTTGTAAGTTTGAGCCGTCACGTCCGCGTGAGGCGCTCACTGTGTCTCGAGTCATTTCAGGTCAAGGACGAGAAAATCATTCGATATCACACCCTTGTTTATTCTAAACTGTGCAGTCAAGCATGCTTGCAACTTATTTTCTTGTATTCAAATATTTTGCTGACGCTCTCTTCCTCTCTCTCTTTCTCTCTCTTTCTTTCTGTCTTTCTCTCTGCTGCTCTCTCACTCACTGAAAATTGCATTTCTATTTTTCTGCATTTCCCAGAATTCCTCTGGATTTGTGTTTGTGCTAATCTCGCATGCATATTTATTGCCTTTATTTGTATTTATCCTTCAGTACCCTGTTTTTGGGAGGTTCCTCGAGCTCATATTTGGCAATAATCTGTTAATAAATCATGAGTTCAGTGCAATCAGTTTGTTTTCCTGTTGATGATCTGCAGAAATATTTCCAGACTTCTAATGATGCAGTATTTCTTCATGAATATAAAAAATGATAGATTAATATAAGATGATCATACTGAACATATGGCTAACATTATTGGCTAACATTAGTTCCTCAATATCAACACATTGTTTATTAATTACACTTTCTCTATGTCCCTGTTACTATGGAAACATATGTTTTATATGAGTTAAATAAGTGACTCTGTGTATCATTGCTCATTAGAGATCTAGGTCTAGTCTTTCTGTAAAGCTACGTCATGACAATATCTCTTGCTGAATGTATACAGTCAGCTCCAGAATTATTGGCACCCCACGTAAAATGAAAAGTTACCAAATAGTGGTAGTAGATGAATAAAACTTGCATACAGAGATGATGTATAATTTTATTTGAACTCGTTTCTTCCTAAGTAAGTGTAAGTTCTCTGAAAAACACCATTTTCAAAATTATTGGCACCTTCACAGTTAATATATATTAAAGCTTACCACAAAGAGAAAACAACACTGAGTCACTTCCTGTGATGCCTCAGAAGATTAGCGACACATGTAGAAGATCTCAGACCCTCCTACGTACACACCAGTTATTCTCTTTGATATTCTCAGCTTTGTGCTGAGAATGTGTATGTCATCTTCACTTCACGCCACAAGATTAGCAGTGAGTGTTCAAATCCAGACACTGAGATGGCAGTTGCAAGAATGTATTTTGTGCCTCACAGCTTGAGCAAGAACCTGGGTTGCCTCTGCCAGGAGGTTAAGGCTTGGCTGTAGATGCATTTCATGATAATGATGATCACAAACATATATCCACATTAACATTAAATGTTGAAGAAGACATTGAACACTGATTTCATGCCCTACAGCTGTTTCTCTGTTGATCTGGATGTGAATTCAGGCTCATTAACTTGTTGGATAATTTATTTACAACAAAGCCTTAACCTCCTGGTAGAGGCAATCTGGTGTTAAGCAGGTGTTTAGCAGAATTTATGATGCCATTGATCATCATAAGAGCTGCAAAACAGCTCCAAAGCATTTTACACTGTAAAATCTGGAGGCTTTTATTCCTTTTATTCAGTTCTGTTTTTGCACCAAACATGCTGATGGTGTTCTTGGCAAAAAAGTTTGATTTCTATCTCATTTCACCACAAAAACACGATTGTATCTCCAGTGAGGTTTGGTGAAGTTTTATTTATATACAAGCTTTATACAAGCACAATTTGTTTGTGTATTTCTGTATATTTTGTGTTGAAGCTCACAAAATCTTGTGAAGAGTGCCAATAATTTTGGACTTGACTGTATGTGAATGTGTGTATGTGACCGGCTTTAATAAGCCTGCTCACACCTTCTGACATCGTTCTAGCATTTTGAAATGCACGTCACCTAATTATCCCGTCTCCTGTCGTCTCGTGTGTCTCAGGTTCGGCTTGTTGTGGCCGTGCGGTTGTCATGTGTCCACTCCATAAACAGGAGCTTCTGGAGCTCTTCTGTGAGACGTGTGACCTTCTGGCCTGCAGCATCTGCCACCTGTCTGCACACAAGGACCATCGGTGAGCTCGGAGGACACGCAAACTCAGACACAAAGTCAGGAAATGACACAAATGTCTGTGGGACTGAAACACACACACACACACACACACACAGCCATGTTAAAGCTTGGACACTGATTATCTGTGGAGGCTTTCTTCATCCAGGTCATTTTGAAATATCTTGGAAGAAAGTCTTAAGGATGTTGTTCTGGCTCATCTCACGGGGTTTTGTTTTATTTGTGAAGTAAATGTGAATGTTCTGAAGTCTAGAATCATCTTATATCCAGTCACCCTGATTTACTGCAGACTCAGAATGAGCAGGATGACTGAACATCTTCACAGTTCACCGAAAAAACTTGACCAGAACAAAAACTCCTTCAAGAAGTTTTGATGAATTTGCCATGACACTACATAACAACAAATACCTAGAATTTTTGTAATAATAGTTATTAATTAATCTTGATTTTCTGTATCTTCAGGCTGGTCCATGTTGGCAAGGCTTTACAGGATCAGCGGTGGCTCCTGGAGAACCTGATGGCTCGGGTGGAGGAGAAGAGATCAGCTGTGGAGAACACTGCCAAGCAGATTCAGGGCAGGTGAGAATCAGGACCATGTAGGACTTTTAAACACCAGCAGAGCTGAGCATCACTCAATCCAACTTACACAGCGAGATTACTGGTTTCTTTCTCATTGTTTGTTCTGGACAAGTCAGATGTTTTCTCTATTCTGGAGACTCAGGTGTTCACCAAACATTCGAACTAAAAAGCAGATCTCTCGTTTCTGATCCATGTGAACCAGGGCTCAGTTTCTTACTGGTGAGAAGAAGGCTTCATTAGTTTCTGTACTAAAATGACGTGGTAAAGTTTCTTTCTCGCCGATACGTTTTGAGCACATTGTGAATGCGCTGAAATTCAGTGGTGTTGTGTTAACACTGAGAATATAGATCATCTCCTCCTGCAGAACAAAGTGCATTTCTTTTTAGTTGACATGTACTTGCTTTCCTTTAAAAAGCTTAAATTCATTTTATCATCTGAATGAAGGATAAAAATCGGTGTTTTACACACACAAACCTTTAGTAGATCCTCTGACAACATGATGGACAAATATAGTTTTACTTACAGATACGAAACAGCGAAGATACACAGATACACAACATCAGCGTTAAGCCATTTATCAGCCATGTGACTCAGTAATGATGGAATTTCACCAGCTAATGCAGAAGTGGAATTTACCTTCAGGATGTCAATCATTCTGACTCTAATGAACACTACGTCAAATCCAGAGTCTGATTTTACATTACTGTGAAGAGGAAAGTCTCAGATTGCTCCTGAAACCAGTATTATCTTTGTACTCTGTGCTTTAGATGATAATATTACCGCCACCAGAAACCTGAAACTTTCCATCATGTCCACATCATCACATCTTAACGTTTTTCCTTCCTCCGGTGGATCTGTTCATTTCTCTCCTGTGTTTTATTTTACAGGCTTCACAGCGTAAAGATCACACAAAGGAAGGCTGAGAACCAGATTAAAATGGCCAAGATGATCATGATGAACGAGCTGAACAAACGGGCCAACCTATTAATAGAGCAACTGGAGGTAATTACTTTCTCCTCCTTTTTCTTCTCCTGGTCTTCTCTTTGTCTTTCCTTTCCAAACACGCAGCTGACCGTGCACGCAGATGGAGCATGCAGAACATCATGTCATCGTTGTTTAATGTTGCATGAGAGCAGATATGTATTAGATTCTATTTTGGCTCATGGCTACATGAGAGTCTTCGCTGCTGCTCCACAGAGTATCTCCAGCGGTTTTAAGCAGCATCTGGAGGACCAGCTGCAGGGGGCGATAGAGCTCTGTAGCCAGCTGGAGCACGTGCAGAACTTCATCACCTGGGCGGTGGCACATCACAGGAGGAACCCGCTGCTGTTCAGCAAAGAACTGGTACGCTTTCAGAGCATGGAGAGGATTCTGTGCCAGATAGAAAAGTAATCACACCATAACGCAGTACACGGGTG
>CM040464.1:388505-411005 GCA_022758105.1 Pangasianodon gigas | reverse complement strand
CATATAATGTAGTGTCTCTATAATTAGAATAAAAAAAATCATGTTTTGTGTGTTGAGGCATTTGTCTACATTTCATTCCGGGTTGCTTTCGTTATCATCTGCTTTGTGTTTATTTTAAAGAAACATTCTCTGTTCTTGCTCTCACTAATCCGACGTTATAAAAACGCAGATACGTTATGTTTTTGCTTTTGCGTGAATTATTGTCAGCTTTAAGCTTTAAACATTACTCACGATCTCACCGTTTGTATAGATGTTTACTCAAACTGAAACTTCCTGATTTGTGGTCTTCGAACACACAGCCTCTGCAGCGTGGTGACTAAAGGTTTTGTTCTTTGCATATCAGTCAAATATTCTTTTTTTGTGCCCAAGCCGGAATACATGAGTCCTACTGAACGAATTTCAGACGATGTGATGATCCGGTTTCATCCAGACAGCCGTGATGGTTCTTCTCAGACAGTCTACAAGACTGAGCCAGGTATAGAGACTTGTTTTAGCAATGAGTGTTTCTACATTTTATTTACATTTTAGATTTAAGATAAATCATTAAAATATTCCATTATGATCCATGCTTGATCTGATTGTGGTTCAACATTGAAGTGCATTTGTTTTTCAGATAATGTCTATGCATATTCTTATGAAAATACCAGCTGTATGTCTCCAAATAAATACAGCATACCAAGACAAGTTCAGGACACCAGGTAGAACCTTTTAGAACCTTTTAGAACTTTTGGAAAGTTCAGATGCAGATGTATGATTCTACTGCCTCCATAAACAGCTCTAACTTTTTGTTATGGTTTCTCTGTAATAGCAGAAAAGCTCCTGAGGGTTCTAAGGTCCCGGTTGTGTGTCTGGAACGGCTGAAGATCCTGGTGTCCAGATGTCCACCACAGGGACACCACAGTACAGCTCCTCCAGCTGACTCCAGACTGAAGTGTGAAGGGGTCGTGTCCCAGGAGCTGGACAGAGAACTTAGTGCTGAGGTAAGATCCACTAACAACAGCAGATTCCCAAAAAAAGTGTCACTTCAGTTAAAAAGTTCAACCTCCATGTGGATTTCTGTGGTTTTAATTAAAGGAGGAATCCAGTGAAGAACCAGGACAGAGAGTGGAGATGTGTCAGGTACCAAGTGAGCCACTGTTAGCAGAACATCTTCCACGCAGCGCACCACCTGTGGATTCAGAGTCATCATTACAGGAGCTACGCAACCAAAGCAAGGAATTTTCAGCACCCAGTACTGCACCAGCCCAATCCAGCGATCCGAAACTTTCCAAACCACCTGAATCTGAACCTGCCTCCGACCCCAATCCGGCTGAACCCAGATCAGTGCCAGCGTCTGACTCGCAGCTCGAATCCATGGCGGAAGCTGACTCCGGCTCAGACGCAGAACTGGAATCTGAACTTCAAGTAGAATCAGTTCCGAGCTCTACATCTGAACCGCAAATCGAATCGGACGCAGAATCAGACCTGGAATCTGAGCAGGTTCTGGAGCTCTCCGGAGAGTCCACGCAGGAGCTGGAATCGGATCCAGACTCCACCGCTGAAGTGACTCTGAGTCTGGAGCAGGAGTGTGAATGGGAGGCGGAGCAAGTCGGTGCGGACGCAAGCGTGCAGGAGGAGGTGGGCGTGGTCGAGCGTGAGTGTGCGGAGATGGAAAACGAGGACTTCTGCGCCGTCTGCTCCATCGGAGGCGAGCTGCTGTGCTGCGATCGCTGCCCCAAGGTCTTCCACCTGACCTGCCACGTGCCCTCTCTCCTCAGCTTTCCCACGTAAGGTTTCCTCCAGTCTGACCTCGCTGCACTTTTCTCCACCGTGTGTGAAGCTGAGCAGATGTTTTCTCCTCTCGTTCCTGCAGGGGCGACTGGGTGTGCACTCTGTGCAGAGACGTGCAGCGGCCGGAGGTGGAGTACGACTGCGAGGAGTCCCGGCTGCACCCACACACCCCGCCATCTGCACTGTCACCATGTGACCTGAGGGTAAGAGGGCAGATGCTGAGCTACATCTGTCCTGAATGTGGTTTATTTCTGAAGTGAAAAATAAGAAGACTGCTTCTGAGTAGTAAATGTGTAAGAAATAACACACTTGGGGGCGTGCTGTCATACAAAATTAATCAACTATGGGGTTGTGTGATGTGGCCTGACACAAAGTTTCTACCTCAAAGTTGAGTAATTTCCTCTAACAGCATGTTCCCATGTGTTTTTTTATTTAAAGAACAACAGATCATACTTTTTATCCCTTTATAGTCACAGGTAATGATGTGGATCACTCAGGAAATGAGTTAGTTCCTGTTGTCGCTTACGTTATAGCAGCTATAAACAGTCGTTCCCTCACCAGCTTCTCTTTATTCTCTCTCTTCAAGTTAATAAGACAAAAATAAACACAGCTTGTTACGCACGATACCGAGAAACCACAAAGAAGCGTAAACTCCTCTGTCCTGAAGATGTCGGAAAACTTAAAGTTACAGCTTTACCTCTGACTGTTACAAAGCACTGACACTGGAGACTCCTTCCATCAATGTTACATAAACATCTCCTTACAGAAAACTTCACCACATCAACGATTACACGTGCTTTTTAATCCGTTTATTATCAGTGGAGCGTCTGCTGTATGAGTCCCCGTGAAGGAGCTGTTACTATAGAAAAGATAACGTATTAGAACGAGCGCATTAATGTATATAACCCTGTAGAACTGAGATACTGAAACATGAGCGCTGTAATGATTTAATAATCTGTGTGTTTATTGTACAGAAATGTGAGAAGCTCACGCTGCTCATCTACAGCAACATCCTGAGCGCTCCGTTCCACGAACCCGTCAGCCCACTGGTAGGTTTAAAGCTTTCTTTCTTTCTTCCAGAAGAACAAGGTATAAATATTGCATTTCTAATTTTTATTTCTGTCCAAGGCTCGTCATTATTATCAGATCATCAAGAGGCCCATGGACTTGTCTGTTATCCGGAGCAGACTGAAGAGAAGCAGCTCGGCTCACTACAGCTCCACCGAAGAGTTTGTGTCTGACGTCCTGCTGATGTTTAAAAACTGTGCCAAGTTTAACTATGTGAGTGAATCGCTTATTGATTCATTGTATTGGTATTTGATTTTTTCAGTACTCGTGCTCAAGGAGCAATAGGTGTTTGCATTCTGATTCTGCTGCTCTTTCATTTCCTGTGTGACAGTAACACACTAAAAATAAACCAACGCTCGCCTGAATTCACTTCACTTGACTGTTTAGAGTTTGTGTTATTGAGTCTGTGCACGTTGCATCATCCTGCACATTCACTAGAAAAATGAAATAATTATAAAGCTGAAGTGTAAATAATGATAAAGGCGGAAAGTGATGGTGTTTTATTTTAAAAGCTGTAGTAAGATGTAAACATGAGAAACATCATGTGATGTGGCTCTCCTACACCCAACATGAATCATATTTCCTGTCATTTAAAAAGCTCCGCCCTCTTGCACTCACAGGTGTTCCAACCTGAATGTGTTTTGGGGGCGTGGCTTTAGAGGGAACAGTGATGGGAGGAGCTGCATTTGAGTTTGAACCAAAATCACTGACTGCATCTTTAAAGAACTTTGTGTTTATTCTCTTCCCTTTCAGCCGGATTCTCCCTCTCTCTCTCTCTCTCCCTCTCTCTCTCTCTTTCCTTCTTTCTGATTAAACTGTCTGTTTCTTCTCTCCCTCTTCAGCCGGATTCTCCCTCTCTCTCTCTCTGTGTCTCTCTCTCCCTGTCTCTCTCTCTCTCTCTCTCTCTCTCTCTCTCTGTCTTTCTGACTGAACTGTCTGTTTCTTCTCTCTCTTCAGCCAGATTCTCTCTCTCTCTCTCTCTCTCTCTCTCTCTCTCTCTCTCTATCTCTCTGTCTGTCTATCTGACTGAACTGTCTGTTTCTTCTCTCCCTCTTCAGCCGGATTCAGAAGTGGCTCAGGCCGGCCACAGTCTCCAGAACTTCTTCTTGTCCAAGCTCAGCGAGGTTTTTCCTGAGCTCAGCTGTCCTGCTCCTGATGACGACTCGGACAGCGATGATTACGAAGAGCCCGAGTGTGCGGCCGCCGTCGCCTTCCCCTGGCCTGAGAGGAGAGAGCATAGCCACAGGAAGAGGAAGAGGAGGCGCTCGCTCAGCTGGAGGAGACATCACTATTAACCTCCTGTTCCATGATGGATTTTAAACTGTACAAGTTACACAGCTTCCATCTGAGAGATAAACCTGATTAAAACTTTTTTTAAAGTTCCCAATTTTTTGTAATCCAGTGTGTCATGCTGTTCCATATTTACCATATTTACACAGCTGGAGGTTATTAAACCCGATTGTTATGCTGCGATGTTCTGCACTGAGATGGACTTCATGTCAGAACTTCTCTTTGGAAGGTTTTTGATATCTCACAGGTTGCTGGCGACTGCTGCTTAGTGGATGTAGATGAGCAATGTCGATTGGTCATATACAGTAATATACAGTATATTTATTATAGAGAATGTGATATTGTATGTTTTTATATGCTTTATACACCCCGTATATGACAAGCTTTTACTTTTTCCTACTGTAGAAACCCACTAGACCTGTAGAGGGAGCGGTTTATATAGCCTTAAGCCCGACAGCCGTTCACATTGGACAGACGATGTTGAATTAATTTTCCTCTGGCTATTTATCAATCAAAATATTCCTCCTATTCTGGAGAGGAACGTGGATTCTGATTGGACGTTGCTAGGTAACTCGTTTTAAATATGTCTCGCTTAAATGTTAATTTAGTAATGATTCTAAAATATTCAAGAAATGAATTATTTCTCAGGTAGAAGTGAAGGAGGAGTGCAGTTTATTCCTCCGTATAACTCATGTACAGGGTAGATCAGAAATGAAAAGCTCTTCATAATAATAATAATAATAATAATAATAATAATAATAATAATAATAATTTGTAATAGTGTAGAATTTGTTCATTTCTTTTATTCTCTTTTACTAATGTAATTATCTGGATTATTTGAGCTATATATAGACTTCAGTTTGCACTTCAGCGCATTTTGCTTCCTTCATATAAAACCCTCTTTAAATCATTTGCAGCCTTATTTAAAACTGACGTCATCAGTATCTACATTTCTTTTCCAGCGGAGTACTTTTTATTATTATTATTATTCTTTTTTAAAAAAATCTTCTGTATGATCTGTACAGATTGTATAAATAGTCCTTGGTGAATCTTGGTTATTAACTGCTACTGCCAAATTATTTTCAGATGTGACTACGACTTTTTTGGTTTAATTTCTTTCTTTTCTTTTTTTTTTTTTTAGCACAAACTGACTGGAAATATTCTCACGCTGACAAATGATATAAATCAGATCACTCGCTACTCTCGACTACTTTGCTGCTTTGTCAATGTGCCATAAACACTATTCATAAGCACTGAAGATTCCATTTAATCACAGAAACTGCATGTTCACACAGTGATGAGATAAAGACAGCATCCTCGCTTTTTACTGATGAGTTTGGAAGTCATGATGATAAGCCTAAACTATAACGAGCAGCTGCACTGACTTGCCTTTATAAGAATTAAACGTCCTGAAACTTGCTTTAACACTGACCTCTTACCTCGTTTTTCCCATTAAGCAGTTCCAGATGTTTTCTTCAATTAAAATAATCTTCTAACATTTTAATCCAATTATAGTTTTCTTGCACAGAAGTGATCATGTCAATTCTTAAAGCATTAAAAGACACAAGAAAGGAGAGGAAAAAAAAAGAGAACACAAAGTTTACCTTTAAAACGAGCATCACATTGAACTCTCTCTCACTCTATTTCTGTCTCTCTCTTCTTCTCTCTCTCTCTATATATATGTGTGTATATATATTATCTCTCTTTTCTCTCTCTCACTCTATTTCTGTCTCTCTCTTCTTCTCTCTCTCTCTCTATATATATGTGTATATATATTATCTCTCTTTTCTCTCTCTCACTCTATTTCTGTCTCTCTCTCTTTCCTTCTCTCTCTCTCTCTATATATATGTGTGTATATATATTAATATATATATATATATATATATATATATAATTATCTCTATCTTTTCTCTCTCTTACTCTATTTCTGTCTCTCTCTCTCTCCTTCTCACTCTCCTTCTCTCTCTCTCTCTATATATAATTATCTCTCTCTTTTCTCTCTCTCTATTTCTGTCTCTCTTTTTCTCACTCTCCTTCTCTCTCTCTCTCTCTCTATATATATATATATATATGTGTGTGTGTGTGTGTATATATATATATTATATATATATATATATATATATATATATATATATATATATATATATAATTATCTCTCTCTTTTCTCTCTCACTCTCTATTTCTCTCTCTATATATATTTCTCTTTCTTGGAACTGTTTATTGATCATAAAAAGGAATAATTTAATAATAAATCCTCAAGTCTTTTACAGTAAAAAAACAAACAGATTTTGTGGCCAATCATGAATTTTTTTTTACACTAATTATTTCTTTTCTTCCGTTACACTGCATCATACACCATCAAATTTCAGAAATGTGTTTTAACTGCTGAGTTTGAGATCCTGAACTGCCTCTTAGAATTACAGCCCAGTGAATATGCACTAAAATGAAATACTCGGTTGCTAAGCACTCGTCATATATAATGATGAAATATATATTTTTGTCCTGAAGGTTTGTGCTGTAATTTTACCTCACACAGTGAATGACGTGGCAGTCTTTCAGACGGTGTTGTGAGTGAGCTGCTTTAACAGACTAATAAATCTGGATCCATTCTTCAGTTTGGCTTTAAACCAGAATGAGAGAAGCATCCAGGGGATTAGTTTATTACTGCTGGAAAACATTCTGTGACTATCTTTCCCAGATACAGTAAATCAATTTGTCCTTTTCAACTAACTTTTATTTGAAAACAAAAGCACAAAAACACCTTCGTCCTACACGTTTCATTTCAGTTTACCGCAAAACCAAAACAGAGCGAGAAGCTTCTTTCATGTGAACTTTCTCATCACTGAACTTCCTGACCACAATTATAAGAAGAAGAATTATAAGTTTAAAAAAATGCAACATTTTTGAAAAGTCTGAATAATATCTTCCTTATTCCACAGTTCTGTTGAATTCAGGTGTTGATTAGTTTCCTATAACAGCAGCTCTGACAGTAGTGCAGCTGCAAATCACACGTTTATTTATAATTAATGTGCTCGATCTAATACGTTATCGTTTCTATAGTAACAGCTCATTCACAGGGACGTGTACAGCGAACGCTCCACTGATAATAAACAGATTTAAAAAATCATAGATGTGGTGAAGTTTCCTATTAAATGCAACATTTATGGAAGGAGTCTCCAGTGTCAGCGCTTTGTAACAGTCAGAGGTAAAGCTGTAACTTTAAGTTTTCTGACATCTTCAGGACAGAGGAGTTTACGCTTCTTTGCAGTTTCTCGGTAACATGCCTAACAAGCTGCATTTTTATTTTTTGTCGAACGACTGTTTATAGCTGCTATAACGAAAGCGACAACAGGAACTAACTCATTTAATGAATTAAAACATAAAGAACGCTTACATCATATCATTCTTTAAGAAAAAATTGTCATTGTTGGTAAATTGCTGTGGTGTAAGAGGAATAAAACACTTCAGGACGTGCTGTTTTACTATAACAGCATCTCTTTTGTCTTTTTCCTGGTTTTTTTTTTATATATTCTGTATTACTCATTAAGAATTTAAAAATCAAATCCACTATACTAATAAATCCTAATTACAGGTTTGCTCAGACTTTTGCTTCATACATTTTACAACATGACAAAAACCACGTTAAGTTTCTATTTAATCATCAAATTCAAATCAAAAACTATTTTCCCCCCTACATTCTTTCCTGGTTTTGGAAAATGAAGGTTTTTGCGTGAAGACTGTGTAAATCTCCTCTCACAACATATTTCCTGCTTCACTAACACTTTCCTGAGGAGACTTAAATCAGATTAGGTTTCGGACCGAGTCAGGATTATTTCCCTGAAAACTGTGGGATAAAAACCGGGCCTCTAGAAGGACGCCCTTAACGGGTCTGATGTAATATCTCCAGTGACAGTATTTAAATCTTTTCTCTGTCCTCTGACCTCATTTTTCCCCCCTCAGATTTCTGAAAGCTCATTTGTAATGACTATTTTTTGAAATAAGGTAACAGTATTTTCCTGTAATGGTGTGGTGTTTTCCCTCTCTTGCTTTTTGGTGTGCCTGTATGAGTGCTGAATGATGTTCAGAGGGCATTAGATCATACAGCTGAATGAGCTCAGAGGTCAGTGTGGTGCAGTTAAACCCAAAAAGCCATTAAAGTCGTCTCAGCGTGCTGCATTCACAAGCTTCTCTGATTTACTGCTGTTTTTTGTTTAAATAAAGGATCAGTTCAGCCTTTTCATCTCTCTGCAGAAAACATTCTCTCTCCTTTCTGTCTGTTTTTGCTGATCAGTGTTAAAACACATTATATACTACATTACAGTACAGTATATTCACCACACTATAGTATAGTATGGTATATAGTATGGGATAAGATAGTGCAGTGCAGTACAGTGCAACGCAATACAGTATAGCACATCACAGTACAGTTCAGTATAGTATAGTATAGTATAGTATAGTATAGTGCAACACGATCCAGTATAGCACATTATTGTCTAGTATAGCATAGCACATTGCAGTATAGTACAGTACAGAACAGCACTGTATAATACAGTATATTCACTACACTATAGTATAGTATAGTATAGTATAGTGCAATGCAGTACAGTGCAACACATTACAGCATAGCGCATCACAGTACAGTTCAGTATAGTGTAGTATAGTATAGTATAGTGCAACATGATACAGTATAGCACATTATTGTCTAGTATAGCACAGAACAGCACTGAATAATACAGTATATTCACTACACTATACGATAGTATAGTATAGTACAGTATAGTGCAACACGATACATTATAGCATATTATTGTCTAGTATAGCATAGCACAACACAGTGTAGTATATCACAGAACAATACTGTATAATACAGTATATTCACTACACTATATGATAGTATAGTATAGTACAATACAGTATAGCACATCACAGTGCAGTTCAGTATAGTGTAGTATAGTATAGTATAGTGCAACACGATACATTATAGCATATTATTGTCTAGTATAGCATAGCACAACACAGTGTAGTATATCACAGAACAACACTGTATAATACAGTATATTCACTACACTATACTATAGTATACTATAGTATAGTATAGTATAGTATAATACAGTGCAACACAATACAGTATAGCACATCACAGTACAGTTCAGTACAGTTCAGTATAGTATAGTATAGAGCAACATGATACAGTATAGCACAGCACAGCGCAGTATAATATAGCACAGTATAGTATAGTATAGTATAGTATAGTATAGTATAGTATAGTACAGCACAGAACAACACTAGGATAGGACAGGGCAGTACAGTGCAACACAATACAGCATAGCACATCACAGTACAGTTAAGTCTAGTATAGTACAGTTTAGTATAGTAGAGTGCAACACAATACAGTATAGCGCACTGTCTAGTATGGCACAGCACAGCACAACACTGCATAGTATATTGTAGAACAGCATTATAGTTAGTATATTATATTACAGTATAGCACAGTGTAGTTCAGTATAATGTGCAGTGCAGCATAGTATAGTACAAAATAGTACAGTGCAATATATTTCAGTGTAGCATAGTACAGTGCGGTATAGTGCAGTATAATGTAGCGAAGTACAGTGGAGTACAGTATAATGTGGTACAGTGTAATATATTACAGTATAATGTAGTACAGTGTAATATATTAATATATTACAGTGGAGTATAGTACAGTACAGTAAATTGCAGTGTAATATATTAGTATGGTATAGTACAGTGCAGTATAGTACATTATAATGTAGTAGAGTAGAGTTGAGTACAGTATAATGTAGTACAGTGTAGTATAGTATATTATAGTATAGTGTAGTATAGCACAGTAATTATAGTGTAGCATAATACTGTGTACGATAGTATAGTATATTACAGTGTAGTATAGTACAGTGCAGTACAGTGCAGTATAGTATAGTGTAGTATAGTATATTATAGTACAGTGCAGTATAGTACAGTATAGTGTAGTATAGTATATTATAGTACAGTGCAGTATAGTACAGTGCAGTGCAGTATAGTATAGTGTAGTATAGTATATTATAGTACAGTGCAGTATAGTACAGTGCAGTACAGTGCAGTATAGTATAGTGTAGTATAGTATAGTATAGTACAGTGCAGTATAGTACAGTGCAGTACAGTGCAGTATAGTATAGTGTAGTATAGTATAGTATAGTACAGTGCAGTATAGTACAGTGCAGTACAGTGCAGTATAGTATAGTGTAGTATAGTATATTATAGTACAGTGCAGTATAGTACAGTATAGTCCAGTCTGGACAACCAATCAGTACAAGGCAGTTCAAGCATCGCTACTCCGCTGCCAATCATGTTACCTGTCAGTTCAGAAAGCTCCGCCTCTTGCTAGACTCCAATATTTTAATATTTCCTGATTTTATACAGATTTTGTACAGGTAGTGTTTGATAATTGCTTGGTTTTAAATTAAATTGAAACAAACAAAGCATTACATTTCACATGCAACTCCATCTCATATAAATAGTGATCTATTTTTATTTAATCCTTTGAAGATCTGTTCCAGAGGTTCTGCAAGTTCTCATCCAGCAGAACTGAAATAAAACACAGCAGGACACTGAGAGACGCCACGACATGAACCGTGACAGACCATGACCAGATCAACAGGAGGAAAAAATAAGAGCAGTGTAACAATCCGTGAAATTGAGGTTTCAGTTTTTTACTGGAACATGTGGAACTGTGTGGAGCAGAAAAAAGGGAAAAATAGATTTCAGGAAACCTGATCCCTGTGATCAACATACAGCTGCTGTGTGTGGAGTCTCGCTTCACGTGTGATTCAGCATTAACCTGAACTCTATGTGAGTATTCACGTGATTCATATGTGAAATTTACATGTGCTTTATTTAGACATCTTCACTGCACAGGTTTTTATTTTTCCACACAATTCATTTATTTTCATCACTTCTTTACAGATTCACAGATAAGGTTCAGATAATGTTACTTGAGTTCATATTGAGTTCATAAAGCTGAAATACACTTTCTGATGTTTCTCCCATGTAATCACATGTTACTCACCTATCACAGGTGAAAACCATGAAGAAGACAACAGTGACTGCGTGCTTTTCTTTGTGCTGTGAACATGAGGAAGTGATAAAGAAAGCAGGCTGAGTGTAAAAACACACCTCAGGGAGCTTTTGTGTGCAAAATAACCCAATTAACTGGAACGTCATGACAACCAAACAAACTGAAGTGACTGTAAATTCCAATATAAAAAAGAAGAAGAAGAAGAAGAAGAAGAAGAAGAGGTTTATAGTTTACAAGTCATGGCTCTTTGTGAGGAACATAACATTATGTCAGTTCACTGTGAACAGAAATCTCCTAAATCTCGTGTAGGTGAAATCTCATCTGTTTCACAGTGACCTCCTGATAACTCCTGATGTTAAACTCTCCACAGTGTGGGAGGAGAAAGTGGAGATCAGAGCGTTAATGTGCACAAGAAAAGGAGGGAGAACCTCAGAGACGGAGAGGAAAACAGAGAGAAAGGTTGTATTTCTCCTCAGCTGAGGAACACAGTGTTCGAGTCTCGGTCAGTTGTGCAGTCATGAACGACGTGAAGCTGGCTCTGCTAGGCAGCGAGGGAGCGGGGAAATCAGGTCTGTGTTTTATCTCTTCATCTCTTCACACACACACACACACAAGTAAAAATAAACTCGTGGAATAAAATGCGAGCAGGAAAGGTGCAACTGCACACACTCAGTGTCTTATTAAACCTTTATATAATGGCCTCATCAACCATCAGAGAAACTTAGTAAACACATATTTAAAAAAATAAATTGAGGCCTTTACATTGCTTTTTCTTTCTTTCTTTCTTTCTTTCATTACTTTTTTGTATTTTATTTATACACTTATGTAAAATATACAAATAAACAGCTGTGCTGTTCTGCAAGAAAGTTGTTGAAAAAATGATTTTATAAAACTTTTGGTATTTTTTACATTCATTCATTTTTTATTTATTTATTTATTCATTCGTTTATTAACTTTATTTTTTTATATAACAATAAACAAGGTACTGTGAGTACTATGAGTATTTGGGTGTTACACAACAGGGTTACATTATTTTATAAATGATCTATCTATCTATCTATCTATCTATCTATCTATCTATCTATCTATCTATCTGTTTGTTTGTTTAAATAATTTTTTTAATGCTGCATTTTTTTACTGGAAATGATACAAATCTATGCAGGATGCTGAAAATGCACTTTTACCATAAAATATATGAGCTGCTTGGTTGAGGCTCTTCATTAAAAAAAAAAAATCCGTTTAAAAATGTCATTTTTGCACCAAGTAACTATGCAGTGAAGTCATTTTCTGTATTTTTTCTGGATGAAATGAAACAAAATTGTTGGCTGATGAAAAGAAAGACTTAAAAGGAAATTTAATCTGATGGTTGTTAGAGAGTGAGTATCGAAGCCACTGTGGTCTTCTCCTGGTCCTGATCGGAGTCGGGGATAACGGAGAGGACAGGTGGACACAGCCGGAACGTGTCGGTGGACTTGAGAGGGAATTTTGGAGGGAAATGCAGGGGTTAATTGTGTAACAGCTGTCAGATAGATGTTATTTGGTGGTGAGAGAGAAAGCAGCTCTTTGTGTAACTGTGTGTCTTGCAATAAATGGACAAATTACTGAGGCACTTTCTAATATTTACTAAAGAGCAAGCAGATGGCACGCTCACCCAAAACACCCCATAAACATAACCTGCTGTCTCTGGGCCAGATATTCATCAGAACTCTGTACAAACCAAGCCAAGTATTTGATGTAGAACTCTTTTATGCTTACATCACTGCATGAACTGCATTAATAATAAATACTCTGTCCTGTTTTTGTATTTAGCGGTTCTGGTGAGATTCCTGACTAAACGCTTCATTGGAGAATATGCCTCGAATACAAGTAAGTCCAGCCCAGTCCATTTCAGTCCATTTCAGTACATTACAGTCCAGTCCAGCCTTTCTTACGTGGTCAGAGCCTTACTTACACATTTCCCACATTAGGAAGTGACAGCTGTAACCTGGTCAGTGTTGTGCTCAGTGTCACACCAGCAGCTGTAACTCACTGTACAAAACCTGTATATTCTACTCTCTATACACTGGGAGCGTGGTTCTACACTAAAATATTTTATTACAGTAAACCGACAGGAAGTACAAATCCACAGCAGCTGAGATTTAGAGTAAACTCACACGTTTTGAATCATTTTAAAGAAAACTGTAGTATATCACTTCACAGCAGTGCACACGCCTCACACACTCCACTGTGCACTGGTTCATTTAATCTCATCAGAAATCTGTCCAAGTTCAGAGTTCAGAGTTCAGATACGGTGATGTGTCTGGATTCTGTTAGCTTATTAAAAAGACATAAACCCTAACAGACCCTGCCCCTGGCTGTAAACTTCACGTTTATACATTTTAATACGACTTTGTGTTATATAAATGATCGAATGATGTGTGAGACCATGTTCGCTTTTTATGTAGAGACAAACGTTTTCCATCCCCATCATGTCTTTTATATTTTTCAGTTGTTCATTCTAATTATTTTGTGATGTCATAAAAATCTGAAGCATATGCTGTTTTGCTTCATATCACATTTCAGGCACTTAATTTAATTTCATTATGCAGCACATGTGTAAATCATAATTCACTTTTTATGACAGATTCGTTATACCAGAAAAGGCTCTCGATCGATGGCAGACAGTTGAACTTGGAAGTCTTTGATCCATGCTCACAGGTACTTGTTAGCTTCTCTACTGTGCCTTTCTTCTGCATCTGGAACCTTGTCCAGGTCCATTCTCCTGATGTTTTCTCTGCATGGTTCTCTAAAAGTACTGATGTCCATTAATCCAGGAATGCGCCCTTGCACGACGTCCAGTTTCAGATTTTCAGAGGATCATGATGTTGCTGATAAGATCTCCACAACTCCTCTTTCTCTTCCTGGCAGAATGTGGAGAGTAGATGCATCCTGGAGGAACCGGTGGACTGGGCAGATGGCTTTGTGGTGGTGTACACCATCAGCGACCGCATGTCTTTCCTCAACGCACAAAACATCCTGCAGCAGATCAGAGAGAGCCGTCGGGAGACCTGTAAAGGGTGAGTGTGGGTCAGAGCTCTGACCCGGAGACCTGAGCGCTCACACTGACTCCAATAGCGCTTTAATGGCTTAATGAAGAACAGACAGAAGGCCAGGCTCGGGTTTGAGCTGTTTAGAACAGAAAACACCACACTGGATCAAATTAAACAGGATGTACATGCAGTCGGTCATTTATGATGAAAGCCACAGGGACATTTTGTGCCTATTTTAGTTTCTGTAGTGAATCACAACTCTAACTGGTTATTAAAGTACTGTAAAAGTCAGGGGCGTCTGTGAGCTGTGTGTCGTTTAAAAGTCATTTCAAGACAGCAGGCGGGACGTGAGGCAGGACAGATGGATCATATTAGAGAACCCAAACAAGCTGAATGTAGTCACATGTGTGGCCAAGTGTCCTATAATAATATAATGCAATACAATATCATCATCTTAATATAGTTTACTTTCCAATTTATCTGAACATGCTTTCTGAAGGGGCTTTAATACTCCATAATACTCTAATGCTTCTCAACTCACACGTCAGTGAGTTCTCACTTCATCATTACTTTATCATTACCACACTTTCCATCCCAGGGAATGTCGAACATGCGGCCTGTTGGACCTGCCATTCTGATAAAGTGTAGACTCTGTTATCATAATTAAAATCATCTTGTGAGTCATAATTGGATCAAATGTTTGAAAAAAGAGCTAATTTCTGTTACTCCACTAGGGGGCAAAATAGAGAAATAAACTCAAGGCTATAAACTCAGCTACTGATGAAATGTGCTAATGTTTTTCCTTAGAAAGTGAAAAATTGAAAGGTTTTGTATGTAAGACATTGTATGTTTTTTTTTTTGCAACGAATTGCAGTGTGTTCATGTGTTATGTACATTAAAACCACCTGCCTAATATTGTGTAGGTTCTCCTTGTGCCACCAAAACACCTCTGATGCGTCAAGGCATGGACTCCACAAGACCTCTGAAGGTGTGTGTGGTATCTGCACCAACTCATTAGCAGCAGATCCTTTAAGTCCTGTAAGTTGTGAGGTGACGCCTCCATGGATCGGACTTGTTTGTCCATCACGTCCCACAGATGCTCGAACGGATTGAGATCTGGGGAATTTGGAGGCCAAGTCAACACCTTGAGCTCTTTGTCATGTTCCTCAAACCATTCCTGAACAGTTTCTGCAGTGTGGCAGGGAGCATTATCCTGCTGAAAGAGGCCACTGACATTAGGGAATACCGTTGCCATGAAGGGGTGTACCTGGTCTGCAACAATATTTAGGTAGGTGGTACGTGTCAAAGTAACATCCACATGAAGGCCAGGACCCGAGGTTTCCCAGCAGAACATTGCCCAGAGCATCACACTGCCTCCGCCAGCTTGCCTTCTTCCCATAGTGCATCCTGGTGCCATCTCTTCCCCAGGTAAGCGACACACACACCTGGCCTTCCACATGATGTAAAAGAAAACGTGATTCATCAGACCAGGCCACCTTCTTCCATTGCTCCATGGTCCAGTTCTGATGCTCACGTGCCCAGTGTAGGAGCTTTCGGTGGTGGACAGGGTTCAGCATGGGCTCTCTGACCGCTCTGCAGCTACGCAGCTCCATACGCAGCAACCAGCGACAGGATCATGAGCGCCCAAGGCTCAGTGATGCCTTCACTCCCTACTCGCATCAGTGAGCCTTGAGCCCCATGACCCTGTCACCGGTTCACCGGTTGTCCTTCCTTGGATCACTTTTGGTAGGTACTAACCCCTGCATACCGGGAAAACCCCACAAGACCTGCTGTTCTGGAGATGCTCTGACCCAGTCGTCTAGCCATCACAATCTGGCCCTTGTGAAAGTCGCTCAGATCCTTACGCTTGCCCATTTTTCCTGCTTCCAACATCAACTTCGAGAACTGACTGTTCACTTGCTGCCTAATATATCCCTCACCTTTACAGCTGCCACTGTAACGAGATAATCATCGTTATTCACTTCACCTGTCAGTGGGTTTAATGTTATGGCTGATTGGTGTATATACGGTGTGTTCAGTGTGTTTGTGTGTTCAGAATGTACTTTTCAGATAAAAGCTGATAAATTTACACATGTAAGAGGAGCTGGTGTTTGTCACTAAACTGATTTTTTTTTGTCCACTGAACTGCGTTATCTAAAATCCAAACTGTTATCTAGAATGAGAAACCACTAGAAACCACTACTCCACCCCTTCTAAGATTTTCACAATAGAACAGATTATTTTCTGCTGTTAAGTGTCTGTGTTACAGCGCCACCTGCTGCATCATCATAAAGACAGAGTTTTTGTGCCTGTGCTTCTGAGCTCTGTATCCTGAGATTAAGATCTTGTTCTCTGGTAGAGAAATTGCTCAGTGTGGTTTCTCTGTAAACTCCACTCTGATTGGTTTCTGTCTGGTCCGGACAGAGACATGGACGTCCCCATCTGCCTGGTGGGGAATAAGCAGGACCTCTGTCACAGCCGGCAGGTGAGCGAGGAAGAGGGACGTTCTCTCGCCCTGGAGCACAAGTGCGTCTTTCAGGAAGTGTCTGCTGCTGAGAACTACCTGGACATCGCCAACCTCTTCACCAGACTCATACGACACGTCATGGAGCACATGAAGCACAGATCCGAGCGCCGGCGCTACAGCGGCTCGAAATCCATGGCCAAGCTCATCAACAACGTGTTTGGGAAGAGGAGGAAGTCTGTCTGAAGCACTTTACCGTGAAAGAACACGAGAACCTTCAGAGTGTTTGGAGTCTGGAACATTCCTTAGAGCTTGATGTTAACAGCTAGTAATGAGAACTCACCTGAGGAGAGGAACCCAGACAGCACTTCCTACTCTCTTCAAACATTTAGAGCCATTAAAGCTTCTTCGGTTGTTCCTCTAGGTTAAAGGTTTTGTGTAGAATCTTGCAGTAGACAGAGAAGAAATACCAAGTAGAACCCTTTAGGAGGATAAGATCCCTTAATTATCCAACAAAACCTTACAGAACCACTGAAGAACCAAGTACCAAGTACCAAGAGGTTAAATATTAAACTCCTGACAGGTTCTAGGTCATAATACACTTACCCACTTAATACACACACTCTTAAAAAAAGGTTCTTTAAGGGTTCTTTAAGGGTTCTTTGGATAATTAAATAATTTACCACTTTGACTCTTCTAGATCCAGAGGGAGAACCGAAGAATCCTTAAGGGTTTTAGATTTTGGAGGAGTGTACCCTGCTGAATCGCTGTAGCTACACAAGTTTAAACAGGAAGTAAAAATGAAATTGAAGATTATTTCAAAGCCATAACATTTATTCATAAATAATTTAAACTTTATTACTTCCCAAGATAAGGAACATTTTTTTCTTCTCCACTGTAAACTATGGCATATAGAAACATTCACAACAGCGTCTGACTGAGTTCTGTCTGTCTGGAGGAGTGGAGAAGAATTAAACACAAATCAGCACAGAATTTATTTTAATCTCATTCAAAAGACTTCTAAAATAAACCAAACATCTGAATTGAACTATTAATAAAACATATCTGTGTGTATAGTTTAATAAGATTTATTTGTGTTATTAAAAACCCTATGAAATAAATTGTGTAATCTGCAGTGATTTTTGTGATTAATATTTAATCCTTGAAACCACAGTGGACGTTTCTGGTCTTTATTTCTCGCCTAATTTACTGATTCACTTTGAAGTTGTTCTTCTTTTATCCTGTTAATGCAGTGGATTTGTGTTTAATGATTTTTATGAGGTAATTATATAATTATATAAAGGATTAAACTGCAGTTTGTACAAAAAGGTTTTTTGAGGCTTTTTGAGGTTCCTCATCATGCCATGTTTCATATGGTTTCATACTGATATAAACAAAAAATATATATATATTGCACACAGATACATGGTCCAATGCCAACATATAGCTTTACTCTTAGTAAATAAGATGGTTTTAACAAACAAACAAACAAACAAACAAACAACAAAACACTGTACATTTCCTATTGAGGATCAGCCAAATGTCCTCACTTAATAAAAATATATTCTATCATCATGTGAACATTTGGTCCCTACAAAAAAGATAACACAGCCACACACACACACACACACACACACACACATACACATACATAAATGTAAAAGTGTTTATAAAATGATAAGATAATATATTAGATGAATTTGGACAATGTGTGGCATCAGGTGAAGTCAATGATTTCAGATTTGTCACTTTGTTCTGTTATATAGATTAAGAAAATATCATTTTTAAATACATAAATAAATTCTGAATGATAATTAAAGTTCTTCTTTAAAGTTTGTTTTATAAAATTAGTATAATTTGGATGAATTGCTTCCAAGTACACGGTATAAATCTGTCAAACAAATGATCATCGTGATTTAACTCGTACCTGCTGTATTATATTAACATTGGACATCTCCTATTTATAATATATATATATATATATATATATATATATATATATATATATATATATATATAATTTTATGCAAATATCTTGTGAAGGAACTCATTAATATTTCCAGGATTAAAAATGAGCTTTATGGAGTATTATTAAGTTGATAATAAAAAGTTAGGATGTTGTTTGTCATGACCTTGTGCTTAGATTTAGAAATCAGGCCACAAGCTGCAGTGCAGTTCATCACCACAAGATGGAGCCAAAGACCAATAAACACTCCATTTCAATTAATCGTAAAAAGACAATAATTGAAAAATTTGTCAAAACGTTTACTGTGGACTATTTTTTGATAATAAAATATAGCTAGACAGAATCACTGACATCCCCAGGAGCACATTAGGCAGTAAATTTGCAGTAAATGTAAAGTTCATGAACTTTGTATGTGTCTGTTAATATTGAGTGCACAATATAAATACATATAAAACACAATAGATTAAGAAACAGCTAAAACTTTAATAGAGAGAGATATAAACACACAGGACAGAATGAAATATGCTGAATATGAGTTAATAACTGCAGAATGAGTAATAGAGCCGGATTTGTGCTTCGCGTTTTTTTGTGTTGTCCCTCTGCGCTTGCCGTAGTTGTAGACTTTCCAGGCTCGAGGGGATAAAACTTTGTGAGCAGGTCGCAGAGGGAGCTCTCAGTGAGCACACACACACACACACACACACACACAGAGCTGATGGCAGGTAAATATGTGATTTATTAATTAATGAAATAAACACGTTTCAGTCTGAGTGATTTTGCAGCTCTGACACGCGGAAGTGAAAGGCTTGCGGTTGTCATGGTAACGCACGCTCGCGCGGCCGTGTAGCTTCACCTGCTAGCTAATTTATTATTATTATTATTATTATTATTATTATTATTATTATCATTACAACTCAGTTATTCATTTCTCACAGACTTCAGACTAACAGCTGACTCTGTTTTACTGACGGATTAACAATAAGGTAAAAGTTCTTTTGTTTACTGAAGTATTTATAATCATCTTTTCACATTCTAACTTTAACATTTTTCCTTCGGTGATAAATATTAGAACAATAAAATAAAATTAAATAAAATTACACCGAGGCACCTTCACTTTTAGATCATATTACAGTCAGAGTTTGTAACTCTTTTCAGGGGAAAGTGCCTCAAAAAGTCGCTAGGAGTCGCCGCATGACGTCACGGCACAATTTGCATATTCATCATGCTCATTTGCATATCCAGACATGTTAACATGAAGAAAGAAAATATTTTTTGAAGACACTTAGAATATAACAGAATAGAGTAAAATAGCAGATTATAAATTATTCCTAATAGCAAGAAGTCGCCTTTCATCCTGGAACCACAAACACAAACTATTTACATATTTACATATTTATATATTTATATATTTACAAAATTCTGTCATTTCTATCAAGAACACAGACAGAAATGAATCAGTGGTAGTGAGGAGTCGAGAAACAGACATGAAGGAAAGGATACGGATGGAATTATTAGCTTTTATTACTGTAAACATTGTTAAGAAGAAATTTATAAACAAAATATGAAGAAGCGGGCAAACGACGGGGATCAGCGACTCGTCATCAGGAACAACGATGAAAACGTAAGCGAGAACAGGAACTGACTTGTTTTGCCGATGTTCCACAACACTAAACGTAACTATAAATGGAAAAAAAATACGATGTGCTCTTTAAGAAATATTTAATCGTACCTGTTGGTAAGCTGCTGCGGTGTAAGAGGAATAAAACACTCGGGGACGTGCTGTTATAGGAAAATAATCAACTTCAGGATGGTGACAGTAACTCCGCTTCATCATGTGGGTTATTTTCCTATAACACGACACCTGAAGCGCTTCTTTAATTCCTTATTAATTTTATATAATAATTTCGCTAATTCTTTTGAAGGGTGCCATTATTTCTGTAGTTCTCTGTACTTCCCTGCAATAATTTATCCTCGTTAAACTCAGTGTTTCTGAGGGATGTGGCGCTGGAGTGTCGCGCCGAGCGTACTGACAGTCAGTACTCCACAGCGTCAACGCCAGATAATTATATTTCTCCGGAGCGGGTCACGCGGAGTTAATTGCTACTTGTGTGTGAATTAACTCGTAATTGGCGTCGGGCTGCTGAATATCGGTTTCCTCTGTAGTGATGTCGATGAAGAACAAAGGCACGCTTTTTGCTAAAAATCGTCGTACGCTGCATCATCTGATGCTAAATTTATCCTCAGAACAAACGAATTAACGAGGTGACTAATTGTCCTTCCTTACTGTACTTAAGTACGCTGAACACTTTCACTCGAGCAAAACTTCCTTTTTACTCCTTACGTTTTCATTCTGACCTTTAAATTCCTCGTTACGAATCTGAAATGCCATGAGAGCTGTTTCTCGCCCTGTTGCGTCACCAGTCAGTTGCGTGATTGACAGATGTGACGTCCAATCAGATTCAAATCAGTGTCTAGTGAAACCGCGCACAGCTTTGCTAACTGGTGTTTGAGCTAGTGTTGTCTTTTCGCTGGATTTACCAGCGAGTCACACAGAATTATACGTCTTATACGGTTTTCTTTCTTATAAAACAACACGCTTTTAATCCGTTTATGATTAGCCTTAGATTATATTGGAGCATCTGCCGTACATACACGTACGAGCTGTTATTATAGGAACAATAACGCATTGTAACTAGCGCTTTAATATAAAATATAAATCATTCGTGTTACATCCAGAACTAATGTCAGAGTTATAACTAATGTCAGAGAATTCAGCCATGCTGTGGCGGTTAAATACGCGTGTTTCACTCTGCAGTATATGACTAATTGTTGCATTGAATAATCTAATAATCTAATAATAATAATAATAATAATAATAATAATAATGTGCTGTATGTTCTTGCCCTTATAGCTTTCTAAAAAAATAATTTCTAGCACAGAGCCCAAAGGGATAAAATGATGCTCAGCTTTAAAGGTGCATTAGGTGAGATTAGTCTTTTTTTCAAGGTTAGTTGGGTTCGACATTTAAATGATTCCCGCCCATATTTATGAAGCTCCGCCTCCAGGATCTACGGTGGTCTGTAGAGTTTAGTGTCTATAAAATGGCTGACAGGATTCGCATCCAAACACAAACTAGCGTTCCGAACTGGAAGTCAGTTTTCCAAACAGGTTTCTCAGCGAATTATAAACTTTTGCTAAGGCCACGACTTAATGCATTGTTTTGTTTTTTTGTTATCATGTTCTACACATCATTCAGGTTATTTATACAAGTAAGGAATAAACAGAATTGACTATTGCAGCTTTAAACATCACTGAAAGGGTTTCAGAAGCACTGATTTACTGGATACACACTTAAGCTACTGACGTTAAGTGAGAAAGTGTTCTTGTTTTTATTTAAAATTCCGCCCCCGAGGTTTTCAGTGAGTCAGGAGCTCTGTCCAGAAGCTGAAGGCTGTAGTTCAGGTGAGATGTTGTCGAGCTCTGTGTGTTTCTGAGTGTGTTGTGTGTGTCTCTTAGCAGCAGCCGGTCTAGACTGAACCTGATCTGCTTTGTTTATAAGGATTTTACTCCAGCCTTCAGACGGGAGTCACACCGAGGACGCATTAATCTTACACTTCATTTCTAACTTTTTAACCTTTAATCATTGTGCAGCGTGTGAAGGTTAAAAAAAAGAATCTCCTATCACATAATTACATGTCATCATCGTGCACTTGCGTGATTTCCTTCAGCTTCAGCGTACGTACTGTAGAACGGACACTTCAGCTCTAAATAAAGAGGATTATGTGTCTGGGTTGGAAAATCAGGAACACTACAGAACGCAGACTGCAGTCATGTTTTACACATC
>CM040464.1:340320-383861 GCA_022758105.1 Pangasianodon gigas | reverse complement strand
TCTCTCTCTCTCTCTCTCTCTCTCTCTCTCTCTCAGTCACTAAACCCAGCAGAACCGAAGGAGCGATGCTGATCTGCTCTCGAGGTCACACATCTCCCTGCCATGACCTCCATATCTCATTTCCTGTCCCGTGTCCCGCGCTCTGCGATACACTCATCACACGCCTCTGTCGTTCTCAAACGAGCCGTGATTGAGCTGATTGGGCTTTTCAGAGCCTGTCACAATGGCTTTGATTAGTGGATATTCAGGCGCTAATGGCAGAGACAGCGCTGTTATGAGCAGCCCATCAGCAGAGACAGAGGAGGTTAAAGACACTGCTTCCTCGTTAATAATTAATTGCCGCCCGTTCGGTGGATCCACTCCGGCGCCTCCCAGTCATCAGGCTGTAATTGCTTTACATTTAATTTGGCTCTGGAGAACGTTTTTCAACTCGACTTAATTGTGCTTAACTGTTCACGTGGAGACTGTGAGGTGAAGCGCTTCGTATGAACATTTCTCTGTGTTTGAAGATTCTCTTTAAAGGACAAACGAAAAAGATTCTTACGTTGTTTTTCCCTTTGAAGTCACATGCAGCACTCTCGGTCACATGACCGGTCATAACGTTGGATTAGAACGTAATCTATTGAACGCATACGTCACCGTGAAGCTTTATTACACAAAGCCATGCAGTATTTCACTCCTCCTCCTCCTCCTCCCGTAAAATAATATCCTTCTCTCTTAATATTTCATCAAATTATATTACTCAGCTATTCCAAGAATATCTCATTTATAATGGGATTATAAATTTAGTGAACTCGTATCAAGCTTAATTTGTTTAGCATCTTGACATTTGCAGAAAGGGACTTCATAAATCAGATTGCATAATATTTATTATTTTTTAATTAAAGTGAAATGAAAAAGGTAGATTAATAAGCAGAAAAGACAGAGTGTTCTGAATCTAAGCTCTGTCTGCTTTAAAGAAATATCTGGACCATTAATGTGCAGGTCACTAAAGACTCCGTTTTTTTGGTTTTTTTTCTACATGACTCAGATCGATGTTTCTGGAGCTGGTGAGAAGATGGCCACGCAGTGGACCCGTGTGAACAGCGCAGAGAAGAAAGTGCCACACACTCGCCTGAAGGATGAGGCTGACATTCAGGTAGCACACTGATGCCTTTACACTGATCTCAGGCCAGACTTCCTTACTGTAACTGGATCAGAAACATCCTGACTTTCAGCTCAGATATTTTCAGCTGTAGAAGATCCTAGAAGGTCCTAGGCCTTTCTCTGAAGTGAACCCCGTGACCCCTATACAGGGCACTTAGAAGGAGGACACACCCCTAGGAGCTAATCATAGGGTCACTGTTTTTACACTGCTTTTCTTCCAGTTTGTTCATTTCCCCCCAACTAGCAAGTTCTCCACTTTCACACAAACACTGCTGCTGTCGCTTGTGGGCGTGGCCTGTCCAGATTTTTTTTAATACTGCATTCAACTTACCTCAGAAGTGTGAAGTCGGAGCTAACTGTGAGACTGATGTATGTTTTCCTCTTCAGAACAGTGACATGTAGAGACAACGCTGTAGATTTAATTTAGATCTGTAGTTTGATTGATCTAAAGCTAATAATAACAACAACAACAGCAATAATAACAATGATAATAATAATAATAATAATAAGTGTCGGCCGTGATGGTTTAGTAGGAATATGGAGTTGAGAGGGTGTTTTCTTTGTTTTTTTTAGTCAGAGATTGGAAATTACGAGTTATGACCTGAATATGGCATTATTTCCGATTAGAAACAGTAACAGCCAAAATGTGTAGTCTACAGCTCTCTATATAATTTATACACCCCACTTTTATTTAAAATGTATTTAAGATTGATTTACATGTTACATACTCGGCTTTATATTAGTCTCATTTCCAGATAGCGAGCTAACTGTACTAGCTATGTACACTACCAGAAGCACCTACAATCTTAGCTACCTTTATTCCTTAATTTATTTTTCTTCATCTCTGTACACATTTAATGAGAGGTCGTGTAGGACAGGAGAAGATGAAACCACGCTTGTAAGCTTTTCTTCCATTTTTGCAGGAACTAATTGCAGGTAGGAACTAAAGTTGTGAGCGGGGAACTGAAGAAACATCGGACTGCGTGTGCTGTACGATCGGTCTGAGGAATCATTCGTTTGGATTTGTCGCTTCTTTACAGCGTTATAACTAATTTACATAAAATTGAGAAAATCTCAATTCGAATGTCTCTGTCGCTGAAAGCGCAGCTCCGTCTCGCAGAAGTAAGTAGAAAATAAACTCTAGTCTGTGGGTCGATTGTTGTTATCTAGTGTGAATGTAGTCTTAGTGTCAGTGTCAGCGATTGTACGACAATAAAACACCGGTTCTGGCTTTGAAGAATGGCGTTAAAGTGCGTTCCAAATGGCCGCCATGTTAAACCTGTACAAAGGGACCCTGCAGAGTGCAATGCGGCGTGAGCAAGGCGGAGTGATGGGTCCGAAATATACCTGATCAGTATATGTGTGCAGTATGAATAAAATCCGGACATACTAAATCCGCCATGTTGGCATTGTCATGTGACCTACGATGTCATAGTAACTGCAAAAACTTAAAGCGTCCGCCAGATTAGAGCAACTGCTTTTTCTCGTTTAAACCTTCAACAAGTTAACAGTTTACTCAGGTGTTGTTAAACAGGTAAAATTTAACCACAAGGATAAACGTTTAATACCTACAGCACTTACACTTAAAACGAACCGACGCACCGTCTTCCGCCATTTATGATTCTGACAGCTCTGTCGCGCCAGCCCCGTTGCCTTATGGGATAGCGCAGCGTCCATTGGTTTCATACTGCAGAATCTCGGCAGAAGCAGTAGATCATCTGGTTATTTCTCGCTTACTGTTTTATGAATAACGTACTGCTTTTGGCCTGCTGTATAGGAGAGTAGTAGGGATTTTCGGACGCAGCCCATCGCTCCGCACTTCAGAACGGACGACAGCCTACATTTTGACCTGAACTCTCGTCTGCTCTCGTCACAGCTCCCCCGTAGGCCTGGAGGCAGCTCGCACCTCTCCGTGCCTCTGATTGGCCTCGTCCTCTCCGGAGACCTCCGAGTGCCGTCTCTGCCAAATCCGCAGCAGTCTGTGCTCAGCCTTGCATGCGTCGAGATAATGATCAAGTTAATTAGACCTGAGATTGAATGAACTGCGGCAGCAACTTAATCATTTGTAACTTGATTAGAAATACTATATTCTCTCAAACTCCAGAGACTGGCAAACTTGAAAATTAAGTTCCACTTTAAGGATTCAGGTCTCGACTTAATAGAGCATGAGGAGGGCTGAAAAACAACCCCCTCCTCCTCCTCCTCTTCCCTCCTCCCTCCTCCTCCTCCTGCCCCGCTTACCCCCATCGCCCTCATCGTGTCCCCATTAAGGCAGCGACGGACGCTTGTTTACTGTCAGAGAGGTAGAAAAGGAAATGTGTACTGCTTGACCTGACGCTGCCCTTTTCATTTGGATCCACAGCAAATCTACTCCTTCGGGAGGAAACTAGGTCAAGGAAGCTTCGGGGTCGTCTGTGAAGCCACTCACCTGGAGACGCAGAAGAAGTGGGCGATTAAGAAGGTGAACAAAGAGAAGGTAAGCGTGTGATCGTAGCGTGGTGGAGGGCGGCTTACGTTACGTGTCTCCTCTGACGCCGTGTGTCCCGACGCAGGCTGGGAGTTCAGGTGTGAAGCTGTTGGAGCGAGAGGTGAACATCCTGAAGCAGGTGAACCACAAGCACATCATCCACCTGGAGGAGGTGTTCGAGACGCCTGAGGTGAGGGTTGAGAAGAACACACCACGTGGAAGACTGAAGAATATCATAACTGTGTTTTGTTAGAGGGTTTATGGAGGCCCAGAGGATATGTGTGTGTGTGTGTGTGTGTGTGTGTTGCAGAGAATGTACCTGGTTGTAGATCTGTGTGAAGGTGGAGAGCTGAAGAAGCTCTTACAGAAAAACAAGCAGTTCAGTGAGGAGGAGACCAGACACATCATCAGCAGCTTAGCCGAGGCCACTGTCTATCTTCACAAACAGGGTAAAGCACAAACACACACACCCTACAACACACACACACACACACACACAGTACAACACGCACATGCAATACAACACACACACGCACTCTCTCTCTCTCAAACACACACTGACACAATACAACACACACACAACACTAAGAAAGCTAAAAGTAGCTGATGCTGATCCTGATTGCTCCGTAGAAACAGCAAAGCCAGTTTTGATCACAAGTCCGTGTTAGTGTGTTAGTGTGTTAGTGTGTTAATGTGTTAGTGTGTTAGTGAGTCAGTGAGTCAGTGAGTCAGTGTGTTAGTGTGTTAGAGTGTTAGTGTGTCAGTGTGTCAGTGTGTTAGTTAGTGTGTCAGGGTGTTAGTTAGTGTGTTAGTGCGTTAGTTATGTTAGTGTGTCAGTGTGTTAGTGTGTCAGTGTGTTAGTTAGTGTGTTATTTAGTGCGTTAGTGTGTTAGTGTGTTATTTAGTGCGTTAGTGTGTTAGTTAGTGTGTCAGTGTGTCAGTGTGTTAGTGTGTCAGTGTGTCAGTGTGTTAGTTAGTGTGTTAGTGTGTCAGTGTGTTAGTTATTGTGTTTGTGTGTTAGTGTGTCAGTGTGTTAGTGTGTTATTTAGTGCGTTAGTGTGTTAGTTAGTGTGTCAGTGTGTTCGTGTGTTAGTTAGTGTGTTAGTGTGATAGTGTGTTAGTTGTGTTAGTCAGTGTGTTAGTCAGTGTGTTACTGTGTCAGTGTGTTACTGTGTCAGTGTGTTAGTGTGTCAGTGTGTTAGTTAGTGTGTTAGTTAGTGTGATAGTGCGTTAGTTGTGTTAGTGTGTTAGTTAGTGTGTTAGTTAGTGTGTTAGTGTGTTAGTCAGTGTGTCAGTGTGTTACTGTGTCAGTGTGTTAGTGTGTCAGTGTGTTAGTTAGTGTGTTAGTTAGTGTGTTAGTGTGTCAGACAGGTGATTGTGTTCACACTTCCACTCATTAATCTGGTGGTCAGATGAAAGTGAAAGAGCTCCATGAGCTGCTTTGAGCAGAGCGATTATCCGGAGCGAGTGTGTGGGAGGTGCGCAGTGTTTTTTTTCAGTGTATATTAAACTTCACATTCTCATATACGTAATCTCATTATGATTTAATCGTCTCAGCGATGCGGCCCTCAGAGAGATGTCGTGTACACAGATTGTTCTCCGCATCTGGGCAAATTGGTCACATCATAAACCGGACCTCGATCGCTTTGTTCTCGTTGACATCTGATAATCACGGTGCTGATTGCGCCCGCATTAACGCTCTCCGTCATTACCGTGCTCCGAGCTTATTCTAATTACGAGATAATATACCAACTGCCAGACTAAATATCAGCTCGTTTTAATTGATTCTGAAGACGCTCTGCAATTTTCTCTCTTCTGCTGAAATCTCCAGTTAAAGGTAATTTAGGACGTTGCTTGGCAAGGAGACACCATTACATGAGGCTAATGAGTCATTAACGATGAGCAGGAGAGGAATACTGATTAATAGGTGTGTTTTCCGACAGACTCCGAGCGCTGGTGTGTCTTTACATCCAGACGAGCTCATAATGACGAGAGAGGAGGTTTATATTACACGGCTTATGTTCCACGTACAGTAACCTCACACACTGCTCACAAGTTCATTAGTTTTATCTTTACACCACGGCGCTGTTGAGTTCTGCATTCTGATTGGTCAGAAGGTGTTGATTCATTTTCTATAACAGCAGCTCTGACAGTAGTGCAGCTGTTAATCATAGGTTTATATTAATGCGCTCGTTCTACTAATAAACAGATTAATAAATGTGTGTAAATTGATAAATGATGTGGTGAAGTTTTCTGTAAGGAGATGTTTATGTAACATTGATGGAAGGAGTCTCCAGTGTCAGTGCTTTGTAACAGTCAGAGGTAAAGCTGTAACTTTAAGTTTTCCGACATCTTAAGGACAGAGGAGTTTACGCTTCTTTGCGGTTTCTCAGTAACGACAAGCTGCGTTTTTTGTTTTTTTGTTTTATTAACTTGAAGAGAGAGAATAAAGAGAGGCTGGTGAGGGAACGACTGTTTATAGCTGCTATAACGTAAGTGACAACAGGAACTAACTCGTTTCACCGACATTCCACAATATTAAATGTAACTTTAGATGGATAAAACATATCCAATATCCAGTGTCATTCTTTAATAAATAAGTATTTGTATTTCTTCATAAATTACTGTGGTATAAGAGGAATAAAGCACTTGGGGATGTGCTGTTATAGGAAAATAATCAACATTGTGGTGGTAACAGTAACTCCGCTTCACTCATTATTTTTCTATAACAGCACTTAACATACTGACGATCATTAAAAAATTCGGGGTCACTGTTAATATTTAAATTTTTTATTAAAATATTGACTTGTTCCTCTCTCCTTCTCTTCCGTTTTCTTTCCTCAGACATCGTTCACAGAGATCTCAAACTGGAAAACATTCTTGTGGATAGTTATCACCGTAGCGACGATCACACCATCATAAACATCAAGGTGAGAGTGAAAAAAAAACAAGCATGAGGTGTGGCGTTCGGTCTGGACAGGACCTCGGGTCAGGACCTCGGGTCAGGACCTCGGTTCTCTCTCCTCCACCCCGTCATCATCCACTCATGTTTGAAAAGTGTCACATTACACCAGAGCTCCAGGAACGAACAAGCGTCCGGTTCCCACCATGCATCTGTGGGTGAAGGGAAATGGCACAAAACACTATGTGTGGTGGAAGGTTGTGAAGAGTTAGAGCCGAGGGAATAAATCAGAGTAGAAAAGCGAGAAGAGACGGCGCTGTCCTGCTCCACTACAACCACCTTTTATCTAGCAGAAGGTGGTCATCTCTCCCGGTTATTTATTCAGCTCGCCCTACAGCCCGACTGAAACCATATATACTGTTCATATGTATTATTCATCAGGCTCTGTGTGTGTGTGTGTGTGTGTGTGTGTGTGTGTGTGTGTGTGTGTGTGTGTGGGTGGGTGTGTGGGTGGGTGGCATGTTTTTATATCTTGGTGGGGATTGAAAAGATAAGTTATATCTAACAGTTTTGACTGGTCCACGTGGAAAACTGCAGCTTTTATTTAAAAACAACTAAAAGGTTTCCTTTTGGTTACTGAGGTTAAAGTTACAGTCAGATTTAAGTGTAGCATAAAGTTAATTAGCTGCATTAATTATTATATCAGTGGACAGTCCTCACAAGGATAGTAAGACTTACTTGTGTGTGTGTGTGTGTGTGTGTGTGTCAGATCACAGATTTTGGACTGTCCGTGCAGAAAGGTGGAGTGAGCAGTGGGAACATGCTGCAAACCACATGTGGGACACCCAAATACATGGGTAACACACACACACACACACACACACACTCACACACACAGAGAGAGAGCATGCTCTCATTTACTTGTCATTTGATGAATCAATGTCAGCTAGTCTAATAAGTTCTATGCACACTGATTAAAAAGCAGAGGTTGACCTAATTTAAATGCCATGGAGCTGATAGTGTTTCAGGCGAGGAGATGCAGCACATAACCTCCTTCACATGTCACCAAAAATCAGCCATCTCTCTCTCTCTCTCTCTCTCTCTCACACACACACACACACACACACACACACACACACATACATGTACATGAATAAGCACGAGCAGGTGCACACCCATATGCACAGACACGCACACACTTACATGCATATACACTAACAAGAGTCCATGCATATGCACACACACATGCGTAAATGCTAGCGTGGTGCGTGCATACACATGTAAACATGTACATACGCAATCCTACATGCAAGTACATCTATGTCTGCACACATGTGAACGTGCATGCATAAACACAACCAGATGTCCAGGCATTTGCACACACACACATCACATGTACATAGAGCTGCATAGAGATGCATTTGTACATATGCATATATTAGTGTCCAGTGTCCACACACACACACACACACACACACACAAAAAAACGCTGGACAGTAATGATTGATGATCACTGATATCGGTTCTCCTGCAGGTTAAGTGGAGAACCTCCATTCAAGTCCAGCTCTGAGGAACATCTGTTTGAAATGATTAAGAAAGGAGAGCTGGACTTCTCCGCTCCTGTGTGGGACACCGTCAGTGATGCAGGTTAACAGAGACACAGAACTCTTACTGACGTTACCCAGAATTCCTCTGGGGTTCTTACTGACTTACACTTCAGCGTTTTTTTTTCCGCGTTTCTTTCACAGCCAAAACGGTGCTGAGCTGTTTGCTGAAAGTCGACCCAGCGCATCGCATCACAGCCAGTGAGCTGCTGCATAACCCCTGGGTTACGGTAAGGACATCTGTCCTTTAATCTGCTTTTATGTAGCGTAGTGGAAATCAAAAACGACTTATGATTTAGGTTCTTCAGCTAACTAAAAGGGCACCATGGTGGCACGGCGTGTAGCGTTGTCTCCTCTCAGTTCCAGGGTTCGAACCTGAGCTTGGGTTCCTGTCTGTGTGGAGTTTCACAAGTTCTGTTTGTGTGAAAAACTCCCAAAAACATGCCAGAACTTGCACTGGTTAAGAAAAATGGAGTTTTCTGTATGATGTATTTTAATTTAATGTTTGACTGCTTTGTGTAGTGTACAGAAGAGATTAGGTTGTACATGTTCATGTTCTCAAAGCAAAGAACATACATGAAGGTCATGGATCAGACTCTCAGTGCACTAGACATGTCCATTTGTGTCATTTTTATAGATGGGAAACTTTTGGGAAATGGACTGAACCTGTGAGCGTGTCTAATACATACAAACAGCATGGACTCGACCAGAGCCAGTGCTAAATACACAATGTTTCCGCACAAAGTGCCGCAGGTATCTGTCTCTGTCTGGGCATTAGCCGACTCAGAAGAGACAGGTCTATAAGTGCACAGGTGTAGACAATCACTTGTTACCTGCTCGTTCTCTGCACAACCACACCGTTGTGGCAACACTAATAATATACGATTATACACACTTTATATACTTTGTGCATCTAGCACTGTAGCTAGCTGTGTCAGTAGGAGAATGAATAAGCGTGATGTTGTTTCAGGGAGACACGTCAACGAATGCCTCACCCACCAACGTGCTGGTGATGATGCAACAGTTCCGGAACGCTCCAGAGGATGACGAGAGCGAGGAGGTGAGCGAGGGGATGGGAAGCCTCTCCCTCAGCTGCTCTCAGGACAGCGTGGTCGAGTCTGTGGCCTCCCCAGAACCTCCGTCTGCTCCTCCGTCTGCTCCTGGATGTGCTCAAGCGCAGACGCTCAGCCTCAACGGAGACCTGAACAGCAGCAGCAAGAAACCCTCCACATCCACAAAACAGGTGACTTAATCCTCTTACTCTCTTCAACACAGACAACACAAGTGGAATGAACTTGCTATTTTTTGCACTCAGTTGTTAGTTTTGTGTTCAGAAATGAAGACGTCTGCGCCGCCATGAGTGGGAGTGTAGTTTATAATCCAGTGTCATTCTTCTGTCTGAAACTGTACTAATATTATCTCCTACCGAGTGCAGACACAGTGCCAGAGTAACTATTTACTGACTTTAATGAAGCTTTAAAAGTCCTGTCTCAATACTTACAGCTCAGTTTTATGGATGTTCACTATTTTATCCCCTCACTTCAACATAAACAGATGATTTCACCCAAATGCTAACTCAGTACAACTGAATTATTTTATACGCAAATAAGGACAAAGAAATCACGAATGCTTTTACAGCATCATGTCTAATAAAGCAAATTAAAAATCAGACTCAACTAATTTATCACAATCATGGAGATGAAAAATTGGTCAGCTCCAGAATTATTGGCACCTTTGCTAAAGATGGTTTTTTTTACCTGTAAACATGAGTTTTTCTCTGTTTTCTCTGAGTAAATTCCAGACAAATATCTGATCATCACATGGCACCGCTTTATTCTAATGCTAATCAGAAATGTCCCACTGTATCACCCACTGCAGAAAAAGAAGAAATCCTACTCTTACGACGGTACGAAGAAGAACGGCTCTGCTGTGAAGACGAGCAGCACGCTCAGTTTGAGCACGGTGCAGGTCGGTTCTTCCACATGCTCAGAGCCAGCTTTAGGTCTCACTAACATTTCTCTAAGCAGCATTTATTTGTAAACTAAATGAGTTCATGAAGGCCAAGTGAATGTAGTACAGAGTGAAACATTAAAAAATCAGCCACTAGATGGCGCCAGCATCACCAGCATCAGTCTGAGGAGTGTGAAACGAATGTCTTTTCTCTGCAGTCCTACACGGGTAACAAACAGACGAGCACAAAGCGCCACAGCCAACCGGACAAGCAAGAGAGCATCAGTAAGGCCTCCTCTCCCAAACCATTCACACCAAATGATAACCACGCCCCCTCCTCCACAGGCCACTCCCACAACTCAGCTCCAGGGCCAAGAAGATCAGTTAGTTCACACACACCTTAGAGTCTGGTGGAGGAAATGCCGAACCCGGGGTTCACTGGGCAGATCTGCTGGACTCATGAGACAGAAAAAGACTCGAGCGCCGTTCGTCTGTCTTCATGATCCGTTTCTCCTGGATGATCTTCAGAGAACTTGTACAGGATGAACTATTTTAGCCTTAAACTTGAAAAGCTGGATAAAAATGAAAAAAAATCAACCCACTGCTGTTTCAAGTTTATGGGTTTAAGATTATTTAATGATTGTGTAAGACCTGGATGAGCATTTGACTCGAGTCTCGTCTGCCTTACACTTCCTGGGAAATATTTTTTATTTTAATTTTTGCTCCAATATGAAAAAAATACTTATATTTCTAAACAGGGTTTCAGGGTTTGATAGCTGTAGTAGTTCTTTTTTTTTAACTATAGATCCAATGCCACATAACCAAAGATACCTGGAGCCACTTTAAACTGTAATCGTATTCACGCCTCACATAAACAAACACCACAACAAAGCAACTGTTAATTCTATAAATACTAATTTAAATAGTTTTAAAAACTTGCCAAATCACTCTTGTGTATAGATAATGATTTTACTTCATCAATAAACACACATAGTTCATGTTGTAATTGAGAAAACCTTTATTTTCATTTTACCAATAAACTTCATTCATTCATTCTGCTTCAGTAAGTGCTGTATCCTGGTCACGGTGGATCCGGAGTCTATCCCGGGAACACTGGGTGTGAATCGAGAATATGCCCTGGATGGGACGCCATCACACACATTCACACCTAGTGGTAATTTAGAGTCACCTATTTAAATTTGGTAATTTAGAGTCATCTATCTACTGGCGTGTTTTTGTGAGGTGGGGAAGAACCCTGAGGAAACCCACACGGACACGGGAAGAACATGTGAAGCTCCACACAGACAGTAACCTGGGCTCGGGATGGAACCAGGAACGCTAGCTTCAGTACCACTGAGCCGCCTGTACTTAAGTGTTGTACATCCCATATTTAATTAAAAGTATTTAAATGAAAGCAACAGGACAGTGATATGATTAGATTAAAGGCAGCGAGGAGGGAACTGGAGTGGTGGGACAGCCGGAAAAGCACATCATTGAGGATGAGAGTGAATTGGAGTCTAATCTTGTTTGGATGTGCAGCAGGGATACTCTGTAAAGACGCAGCACTCGAGCGCTAGGCTTCTGGATGGAGAGAAAATAATCCTTAGTATGGATACGATATTAAAGTCACCAAGCAGAACTCACTGAAGCTGTGTTAGAATCCCATTTGCATCCAATGGTGGGTGTGTGTGTGTGTGTGTGTGTGTGCTTTCACATACACAGCGTTTAGTGAGGTTGAGCAGAACCCTGGTGTGTTCTCCTCCTCGGTGCGGTTCTTTAGTCAGGTGAGAACACACTGATCACACTCGGGTCCGAGAGCGTCTGAGCGACGTGCTCTCGATCCGATTCAGAGTCAGAAAGTGATTTGACTCTGAATCGACTCGCTGCAGGAAGTGAATCAGACTCGCCGTGTGTTTTGTAGATTTTTATGCGAGCTGCTAAACTGAGCCAAAGCACAGAGCTGTAGCGCTGCAGAAACGCTGTGCGTTCTGGAGAAAATAAATAAACACACAAAATGTTTATATATATAATTATATATTTATAATTATATATATCATTGTTTATATTATTATCTAATCATTTATTTAGCGCCGGCTCCGTGTTCTCCGTGCTCGGTGATGTTTGTAATTTCTTCACGCTCTTAGCGAAGATTTGTTTGCCTTTTTCTGTCTCCATTTTTCTAACCAATGAATGAAGGAGTTTTACGAGGATATTTTCAGCGCTACACACACCTCACACAACAGTTTTTGCTTTTTGGTTCATATAATTATTTAAAGCATAAAAAAACAAATAACAATCGAACTAAAAGAATAAACCACAATTTGGACTCGACTGAAAACGACTGATGGTGTGCAAATGCTCTGACTTTTCACTCCGTAGTAGCGAGTTGTGTTTAGTTACTATCTCTCCGCCATCTCCAAAAGTACCAACAATAAATCCAGAGCAACGCTAACAATTTTTTTATTTTTAAATAAAGATACATCATACTTTTTATCCAATTAATATTGTGGAATATCAGTGTAACAAGTTGTCACTTACGTTTTAGCAAAAAAACTTCACCACATCAACGATTTTTATCTGTTTATTATCAGTGGAACATCCGCTGTACGAGTCCCTGTGAATGAGCTGTTACTATAGAAACGATAACGTATTAGAACGAGCGCATTAATTATAAATAAACATGTGATTTGCAGCTGCACTACTGTCAGAGCTGCTGTTATAGAAAACTAATCAACACCTGACGACCAATCAGAATGCAGGATTCAGCAGTGCTGTGGGATAAATATATTTAATAGATTGCTTTGTAGTACTCTTTGAATGATTAATAACGTACAGTGACTCTGTTGTTGAGTCTAATCTCACTGAGAACCACAGGATGGCGCTATACAGAGAACCTCACGCAGAACGCACTAGAGAGACGGCGGAGACTAGCTTCTCTTGCTCATTTTTGATGGATTGCGTCATTAAATAATTACAATGTATGACTGTGTGTGTATCACCTGAACATGATGAATCATCTCAATAACTCCTCGTCTAGGAGCTCAGCATTTCTTGTTTATGGTGAACACACTGCTCGCTGAGTGCAGCGTGGAATTTCAGCCAGAACTGGAACAGATAACAAAGATTCATTCAGTTTGAAAAGCCCCGATCGCTGTTCAGAGCGAGATCGATTTGCATAAGGTCTGTTTAGACGACCCGCAGTATGCCTAATGCGCTGTCAGAGGCCAGGATGGGATTTCAACATATGGTCTTCATTTTCCCGTGCCAGACTTCTAATTCATTAAAGGAGAGAAAGAGTGAAGAGGAGGGGGAACATCCCAAAATTCATCTGTCCTGGTGGAATTTACAGGCGAGAGACCCAAAATATATACAACGGAGGTTGGAGCTGATTTTACTGTTCCTTCCCTAACATGCTTAACATAAGGCTAAGGCTTCCAGAAGTTTTAGGCTTTTCTTGGCATTTCCTGTGCCAGGAATGAGAGCACACACACAGCGAGAGGAGCGTGGCAGCTGAAAAAGAGGGCGTTTGTTTGCGAGGCAGAGGAAATTAGAAAGGCGGCCAGTTGGAACAGGGTACTCGCCTTTCTTCTCTTCTCCAGCTGTATGCACTGACAGATGGGCACTGAGGGAGAGAGGAGAGGCGAGGATTAAAACTTGGTGGCTCCTTTCAGATCCTGGAGGTCGAGATACGGCCTGCGGTGCGACTCCATGGGCGATCAGAGCGCTAATGTCATCAGAGACAGAGGGAGAGGAGAACGACGAGCTGCAGAGAGCCTCCCCATCAGTGCCAGCATCTCAATAACCTTAATGGAGGCTTCTTTAATTAATCAACTCATACGCAGAGATCCGATACCTGCAGCTGAGTCTGTGTGCCTCCTCCCATCACCTCTTCCTCTTAATGCATCCTCACCATGTGGCCCATGACATTGTAGTAATGAGCTAATGCGCTTACAATGTCACTCCGACGTCGCAGAGACGTTATCTGCGCTCGCTCATCGCCCAGGCTGATGTCCCTGATCCCCTTCAGCGTGTGTGTATCCGTACACTGGGCCGCATTTTAACATTTAATATTTATCACGCTGCATGCAAACTAATTTATTCAGAAATCTTCCTCAGTAGCATTTACTCAAGAAATACGATATTTATGATGATCCAGTTCGAGAGCACATTTGGTAAGTCACGGTTGATTGCCGTTTAGCAACATGCACATCTGAGTACAAAGAAAGTCAGAAACTTTGGTAAATCTGGCAGACATTTTATTTTAGTTCTCATTAAACAGTGAGTTTTGTGTGTGTGTGTGTGTGTGTGTGTGTCCATTTTTGATTCTTTTTTTTTTTATTCATTAAAAAAAACTCAGCCTGAAATAAATATTAAAACAGATGGCATTTCAAAGCAAGCTTCATCAATCTTTGTCGACACTTCATCAATCTCTTTTCCTCCCCCCAAACTACTCTTAAAATATTTGCAATTAAAACCAATTAGCTCATTTGAATATCAAATTAATTAGCAAACACACTTACTGGAGTAAATCCTTTTTTTTTTTAATAAGTGAAAAGTTCTCCACTACGCTTGGATGGCGTGTTAATTTACGGTGATATCTATTCCCATGTGAGCAGACATTAAAAGCATTGCTATACATATTTTAATGGGGAGGTGGTGTTTTCCAAGCAATTTTCTGCTAGACTTCATTTTTAATTTATTCATATTTAATTTATTGGTCTCTGCATGCTGGCTCGGTATAAAACTAATCAACAGGCCTCTTAAAGATACAGCCTGAGTTGGCAAGCAGCACTGAAAAAAACCCTGACTTCATTTTAAAAGTGCTTCCTCCCTCAGAAACGTTCTCTTTGAGCGGTGAGGATGAAACCGAGATGCACGGCTGAACTCCCCTGAAGGAGACCGTTTGATTCCTACAGTAAACCTTTTGATAATTCAGAGAGCAAGAGCGAGAGAGAGAGAGAGGAAAGGAAAGAATGAAAAATGTGGTCAACCTTGAATCACCAGAAATATTTCAATTTTGCGGGTGCTGACCATCCGGCCCCGCTGCCAGAATGCGATCCACAGAGGAATGCTCCTCTCCTCCTCCTCCTCCGTCCACTTATCCTCTCAATTCCTGCTCTTCTGTCCTTGATTCTACCTCTTCCTTTTCTTCAGCATTACTTTGGCAATCATTTAATGCAATGTGACTCAAGTTCTCGTCACCCGTCTCCACTGTATGCTCCAAAAACAAACCAGTGGCACGGCGATGACACGGGATTCGGCCACATGGAAACGATTTCAATCGATTAATGACCATTTCTTAAGAGAATGGAAATCTGGTTTGGTTTGATTTCACACTGCACATTATTAAATTAAACAAGTTAAAAACTGTCTGAGGTTAGTGTAGAGCTGAAAACATCCGCATAAAACTCTTTCATTCACTGGTCAGAAATAAACCAATTCAGTGTGTGTAGAAATCAGAAGAATCACCTGAGCACAGAGAACACAGAGCCTGTGCTCGATAAATGATCAGATAATTATATAAATAATGAGTTTAAAACATTTTATGTGTTTATTTTAAACTGGCTTTTGCACTGGCTGATCTTCTGACCATCAGGGAATCATGGAGAAGTGTTCTGAAATCCCGGTCTGCATCATATCTCTGACTGTGAAATGAAGTTCACCTCTTGAGTGTGTAAGGTCTTATTTAGGAAGCTTTGGGAAACTTTCATTTGTTTATCATCCTGAGTCTATGGTCCTGTAGATGTGTTTTAATTCAGTTCAATTCAATTTTATTTATATAACGCTTTTAACAATGGACAGTGGACACAAAGCAGCTTTATAGAAATCCGGATATCAATGAAACAAACAAGCAGTGGAGATACTTCCTTCTCCGGAATGGAGTGACTCAGCTGGGGAAGCTCATTTCTCCTCCTAGGCTCCAGAACAGAGAAGATCCTTGATGCAGGTCTTCCTTGTACCCTGAGAGATGATGGGAGCAGTCGAGCAGCGCTAGAGGATCGGAGGGAGCGTGGTGCAGTGCGGGGTGTGATAAGAGCTTTAAGGTCGATGGGTTCTGGTCTGTTTTCAGCGTTGTACGTGAGCATCAGTGCTTTAAATCTGATGCAGCAGCTACAGGAAGCCAGTGGAGGGAGCGTAGCAACGGGAGATCTGAGAGTTTTCCAGGGAGATCGCTAGATCTAGCCGGGATCGAGTGAAGACCGAGTCTTAAGAGGGTTGAATCCAAGTCAAGATTGAAACTGAGTCAATATTGAGAGTGAAATCTGTTTCAAGGCCAGGCCTTTACTAACTAGTTGGCTTCATGCATGCATTGCACTAATGATTAGGCTGTTTTCCAAAACACCCACCACCGAGACCGAGACTGAGACAAATCCAAGTCAATACAGAAAACATCTCAAGACTGGACTCGAGTCCCACAGCTCTACATCCATGGTCAGGAACCCCATCAGAAGATACTTCAATAGACAACAGGATGCAAAGAAGTGATAAGACAAGAACCTCTACCATGCTGTGATGAGGTAAAAGCTGATAAACTTCTGCACACAGATTCTCACAACCCCTGAAGATGTTACAGAACGTTAGAGACTCACACTCCTCACTGTCACCATGTGGGGGATTCTGGATTGGTCGATTCAGTTTCAATTACACAGGGAGCCATTTTTTACAGGAGACCCCACATCCAACACACCTGCTGACAGAAGACAGACAGATCGACTCTGATAGCCGGCGCTGTGCTCCTTAACACACTCATGATCTCCTGTCTGTCTCGAACTTTAAATCAAATCTAAATTTGTTTCTGTAAGGAGAGAAAAATACACCATCCTACCATCATGTGCTTTGAAATGGCCTGTATTTTGGAGAAAATCTTGTTCAGATGAAAGGAATTGATTCTATTTTAAATTTGTTGTAATGGTTTGTCTTCAGTTTGCACACAGAGCTCTGTAAACATTTACCGAAAACAAGTTATAATTTTTTTTACCTTATTCAGTGATGTAAAATAATTTTCAGTGTCAAAGAGGACAAAACTGTGCTCATGTACATTCCTGTTGTTTACTTCTCGTTAAAGCTCTGGAGAAACATTTATCACGTTAAAAAAATAAGTCATTAGCTGTTATCAAAGCGGGAAAGTTTTACTGATAATTAGGTTTGAGGTGATTTTGCATTGAAGGCTATTTTATGAAATGAAGAAATTAGGGACATTGTTAGAATGTTCAGAGCATTTACATGATTTTTAAAAATTTAAGTCACTTTAAGTGAATAAAATGTCATTATAATTGTAATGAGGTTATATTTAAGGAGCCGCTTGGGTCTGAATAGCCGTGTGGGCAACAGCAGCACGTTTCCTCAGCTAATTACTCAAACTGAAAACAACCATGAGGAAATAAATGTTAAAAAGAGAGATAAAGTACGTCCGATCTTTAATGTTTGAACCTTGATCTTTTAGCCTCGATCTTTCTACCGAACAGCAGAAATAAACCCTGATCATGAACCCGACTGTTAACTTTACAGCTCAAACCGGCTGAAGTTTTATAAACAGACTGTATGAGGAGCATTCTTCAGCCATTTTGTTGTTCAGTTCTTTCTTTGAAACTCAAACCAGTTTTTCTCTTAAACGCTCCTCTGTATCCAGCGATGCTAGCTAGCAAACTATATTCTAATACATGTCTTACATGCTGTAGTGCTGCACATTGCTGTATTATAAAACCCAGTCTCACAGAAAATGCACAGCCACATGCATCTTATCTGCAGCACCATGTATAAGTTTACTATCAGCGTTCTGGCACAGGTATATGTTGTATATCAACGCATCAAACTTTCACTTGAATGCTCTGAATGTCACCTTCTGCACCTGCGTCATGTAGCCACGCCCACCTATTGAGCATTGCCCACCTATTTCACGTGCTTTTCACGGCATATTAGACTTCCCAAGCTCAGAAAGCTTCTCCTCTTCTCTGTAAACACAGTCAGGTTCGCGTGGTAGTCACGTGGTAACGCAGAAAGTCTCTGAGTTCTGAGGAGCCTAATGAGTTTACAGCTTAAAAACTATTCACATTTATAAAAAAAAAAAAAAAAAAAGTTACCGCACCACGTTAAATTACAGTTAGATCACGTTGGCGCAGAATGCAGCATACGGAGCATCCGAGTTTGACACGTTGCTATGCAACAAAAGCTCATGCCAGAACATTGATATTAAATGCATGTGAAGTTTTTTTTCTATGAGACCGGATTGGTTATAACTATATTTTTGAGAAGCATCAAAAATTGGTTCTAAAAAAAAACAACAACATGTGCTTGTATTATTAAACTCCTGCTGCTTCACCTTAAAGTGTCCAATCAGCTGAGTGTCATGATAATAACACACACGAGGCTGTGAATAGCTCGGGGTGTGAGTTCCTGCCGCTCGCTGTGCAGTTTGTCTTGTAGGAATTCCTCTTTGGAAGATGACTCTTACAGATGAGTTGATGGTTCATTTTCTCCTTTCTTGCTGAAACCGAGGCTGTATATGGAGCACAACTCTACACCACTCTCTTCCTGCTCTCGCTCTCTCTCTCTCTCTCTCTCTCTCTCTCTCTCCTCCTGTTTCTCCACATTATTGGCCATTATCGCTCACCCGGCCCTGTGTGGGGTGACAGTGTCTGGCTGATGGAGAGACGACAGGAAAGACCAGGGCTGCAATAACACATTATTAGCTTTTCTACAGCTCCCCTGGGCTGGATTTAGACTGGATATCCGCCGGCTCTCGGAGGACAGCGCTCCGTCACAGCACACCGCCAGCGTCCAGTCCACGACTCGAGTGTTTATTTACAGAGCATCTTCCCTGACTTTTCACACTCCGACAAGCTCGATTAGCAGGAGAGGAGATCAGAATAGTGCTCGATACATCACTTATTCCCCGTTTCAGTTCTGTTCCTAACACGTCCTTGTCCACTTTCCTTCAGGACCCACAAGAGCGTAAAGTGACCACTTCACTACAGGAAGAGGAGGAGATTTCTCTCAGTAGTGACCATGATTTCCTGTGATTTGTATATGAACGATGTACACAGTCGCATCAGCAACGAGTTCAACAGATCGCAATACATCAACAAGTTCGCAGTTTAGAATCAGTACAAAGCTAGCATGAGTGAGTTAATTAGCAAACTTTTTAAAAAATTTACTATTTAAAGTTGACTCTTATTAGAAGTTGGGTCTTTTTAAAAGTTGACTCTTTTTTTAAAAGTTAACTCTTTTTTAAAGTTGACTCTTTTTTAAAGTTGACTCTTTTTATTAAAAGTTGACCTTTTTAAAAGTTGACTCTTTTTTTAAAAGTTGACCTTTTTTAAAGTCTTAAAGTTGACTTTTTTTTAAGTTGACTCTTTTGAGGACGTGTTAGGAACCGCTAGAAACAGATTCTTTATTTAAAATTGACTCTTTTTATTTAAAGTTAACTTATTTTTTCAATTAAAGACTTATTTAAAGTTTACTTCTTTTTTTAAAGTCGACTCTTTATTTTTAGGTGCCTTGCACTTCAAGCCCACAGTAATAAACAGCTTTGTTTTAACTGTTTTTGGATTCGGAAGTGAAATTGCGTCATATTGTAATGATTTCGTGGTGGATGTTCTGCCTCTGAACTCTACATCATGAAGACTTGATCCCTCGAACCTCCAAGGTGTTTATAACAAACTTCACTTGAGCTAACAGAGTGAAGGAACGGCCTTTAAGCCGCCCGTACAGTCCGTCTCCTGCAGTAACAGCGGCGTCTCCGGACATTGTGCTTTCGTTCACATTACCTTTGTTCAGTCGTTTTCTTTTTTTTATGTAAAACGCTCATATGCCTCTCGTCAGTGAGTGGATGAACTTTGCAAGGAATCGATGGTATTGATGATCCATAGATCACACAAGTCAACAAGACTGACATCATAAAAATGAATTCATCACATCGGGAAAGTCAACATCAGAATATAATCATAATGGGACAAAGTGAATTAAAGCGAATCAATAAGACAATTACAGCGATTGACTCTGCGCGCTCGGGGAAAACGAGAACTTGGGTGAAATGAAGTGTTCTGTATAATGTGTTCGGACATGACACACGTTTCTGCGTGTTCAGGGATCTAAAGGTTTATTTTTAAGGTTTCAGATGCTATAGCTTCACCTTTTAGACTCTTCGTAATAAATATCTTTCTTTGGAACTGAGTTATATCTGGAAAAGACTTTCTTTAAAATTCTCGTCTAACGTTTACATCCAGTATTTTCTCTCAAATAAGCCTCTGTAGCTAGCAATGTTAGTTAGCATTCACAGGAATCTTAAATGCTGCGGATGTTAAGGGGTGTGACCTTGCTGTCCTTGTAATGTAGTATACTTCTGTATTATAATTAATATAATTTTTGAGAATCCTCACAGCACTGACTCATGTGTGTGTGTGTGTGTGTGTGTGTGTGTGTGTGTGTGTGTAGGCGGTGATATATGAGCTTTTGCCTCTCGCCTGTACTCTGGACTTAAACATATTGGAAAAGGATTGTGGGTTGGAGTACAATATATCTGTGAACGCTGAGGAGACAGTGGCATTTGATTGTGTCCTTCGGTGAACTCTGAGTTATTGGCTGGATTGCTGGAGGTTTTAGTTCAGTATTGGGGAAGTGGTGTAAGATTAGAACTTTCTCACAGTGTGATTATGATTATACCTCATTACTGCTGCGGTGAGCTTTATATACATATCATTAATACCAGTAGATTGTCGAGAAATAGCCATCTGTGTGTGTGTGTGTGTGTGTGTGTGTTGCAGTGTGATGAAGCGGAGTTACTGTTACCACCCTAAAGTCGATTATTTTCCTGTAACAGCACGTCCCTGAATGTTTTATTCCTCTTACACCACAGCAATTTACCAGTGATTACAATATTAATTTATTAAACAATGACATCCTTTTTATCCATTTATAGTTACATTTAATGTTCATGAAACGAGTTAGTTCCTGTTGTCACTTACGTTATAGCAGCTATAAACAGTCGTTCCCTCACCAGCCTCTCTTTATTCTCTCTCTCAAAGTTAATAAGAAAAAAAAAACGCAGCTTGTTACGCATGTTACTGAGAAACCGCAAAGAAGAAGCGTAAACTCCTCTGTCCTGAAGATGTCGGAAAACTTAAAGTTACAGCTTTACCTCTGACTGTTACAAAGCGCTGACACTGGAGACTCCTTCCATCAATGTTAAATAAACGTCTGTGAAAATATTAAACAGAGTGTCCGCTGTACGAGTCCCTGTGAATGAGCTGTTACTATAGAAACGATAACGTATTAGAACGAGCGCATTAATGTATATAACCCTGTGATTTGCAGCTGCACTACTGTCAGAGCTGCTGTTATAGGAAACTAATCAGCATCAACAGAATTCAGCAGCGCTAGGCACAGATGCCTGATGGTATAAAGGTCTCAGTATTTTAAGGTTCTTTGGTCACCACAAGCTTTTTAAAAAAGGGCGTGTCCAGCAAGTCTTCCCCACATCCTTTAGTACATATACAGACTCTGTAGACTGAAATCAGACAGACAGGGAGGTCCTGGGCTCAGCCTTGGAGTGTGGTTTCCTCATGTGTGGTGTGGTTGCACCAGGCCACGCTCTGGAACCGTTCTCTTGAACCACTGCCTCGCTGCTAACCACAGGATTTTAAGAGTTCCATTAAACCAAGGGAGGAACTCGAAGCTTCTAACCAGCATTGGAGAATGCCTGGCATTGACGCACGTGGTTCAGCAAATAAAGAGAATTCCTGAAAATTAAAAACTCCAGGAAACTCGATGATGACCTTAAATGAAGCTTAAATGAACCTTAAATTTCTAGAAGCAATTACTTAAGAGCTGCTGCTGTAATCATAAAGACTGTCCTGTTGCTCTATATAAATAAAGAAATATAAATAAGAAACAATAAAACTGAATTTCTTAATATTAGTATTTGCATCGTGCCCGAGACTTAAAGATACACATCAGTGTTTATTAAAGAATGACACGCCCTGTGATCGTTTGAAATATCCACCTTCATTTCCACGTTTAACTGAAGTGCGTGTGTTCTCAGCTTTTTTTGGGTTTGTTATTTTGAACTCTGTCCAACATTTTTGTGTTCGAGCCGCTATAAGACCCTGTAATTTGCACTGAAGCAAAACAGAAAAAAGGATTAAATGAGCGCTTATGAGTGAGTGTGAACAGCCTTCAATCGAGACAGCTTTCTCTTAACAAGCGCACAGCAAACCCCAGATAACTTCAGATTATTACTCTACATGAAATAGAGACCACCCACTCAAATATACGCCGAATCCACTCCCTCTTTTACTGCAGCTTTCTCTTCACCTGTTCACTGGAGCTTGCCAGACTTTCCTCAAGTACGAGCGTCCGGGGTTTTTCACCAGCGTCTCCACCACCGCCTTTAAACACAAACACTCACCTTTAAACCTGAAAAACTGTCAGGGATAGAAAATACGGACTGAAGAAGAAAATAGCATTTTCCCCTGCTATAAACTGTGATTCAAAGTAACATAAAAGCAAGACAGAATTTAAAACTGAAAAATAAATGACTAATATGATGAGATCTGAGTGAGAAGATGGTGAGTGCTGAAATAAATCTAACAGGAGTCTCGTATTTCACTAATATATCACTGCATGAATAGAGCTAGCTGTAATTCTCACATTAATCACTGGTTTATTTTAACAAAATGGCTTCCACACTCATTATTCAGCAGCACATAGAATAGCACTTGATCCAGAACAGACTGTTAGTTTACATTTTATATTTTATATCGTGCTCTGTCAGTTACTAACTTAATGAAGCCACGAGATTCTAAATGGAGGTGATGAAATCGTAATGTGTGTGAGATGTAGGAGATTTTATCACACTTTTAATTTTTGATTTGTAGAATTAATAAAATAAAGTCAGTGTTTGTGTTCATTCGATGCTCTGCTGTAAAGAAAACGTGCTCACGGTGTGAAGGATAATCTGACCTAGCGCTCATGTGCTACGCTTACAGAGAAACTTTAACTTCATTCATCATTTTATCCATAAAATATTCACTCATTGAGATAAGCCATGTCTCTGATTAAGATGCATCTCCTTTTAAAAAAAAAACTTTGTGGACTTTAAAAAGGGACAATATAATTAATGAATGAATAGTGTTTTTTTTTTTTTGCCTCTAATATTGTCCTCGAATGACGTTCCACAGTGTGTGTGAGTGTGTTTACAGCCAGAACATGAAGTTCAGCATGACGTGTTGTGGTTATATTAAACAGTCAGACGGTGGCGCTGGACTTAAAGCTGCTCCTCACTCGAGCCGATATCACGCAAGAAACATGCGCTTAAGCTCAAGATCAGAATCGAGCGTAACTGAGACACGCCCCTGTTTTAGACAAACTCCGCCCCATGTGCGTAACTCTGACGTAACTTCTGAATAGTGTTTAAATCTGTAGTTATATCTGAGCTCTGAGTGCTGATGTGTGTGATTTCAGGATTAAATCCTCTCTGAGTGTGTGTAACTCTACTCTGAATATGGCCCAGTGTGGATGGTGGATCTAGTGGTGGTTCTTGGAGCAGTAACGGACACTTAGAGTAAAACACACACACACACACACACACACACACCCACCCCGTGTCTGAGAGCACTGTGTAGAGAGATCTCTGTTAACCTCCAGTTCCATTGTTTCATTTCCCTGCTCTCTCTCTCTCTCTCTCTCTCTGAATGGCTTTTGATGATTATATATAATTGAGGCAAATCAGACAGCCAAGGCCAGCTCCTTCTCTGCCGAGTCTCTCCGGTGAAAAAGCCTCGTCCAGGAGCTCTGCGTGAGGACCAGCGCCGGTCAGATCAGCGAGCTTTTCTTGTGTCTGGCAGCCGACACTTTCAAATGTTAATGGACGGAGCGAACAAAGCCGAAAATGGGTCTGAAAATGCTAATTGTCCCTAATTCATGTAAATAGCTTTTCTAATGGAGGAATTAAGCATTTTAAATACGCAATCGCAGGCAATCAGGCCTTTCATTTGGCGGGCGGCACAGGTGTAGGAGATTGAAATTCATACTTTACAGAAGGTGCGCTCGTTTCTCACTCGGCCGTGACCAATGACTGACTTACTGATGGAGAGAAAGAGAGAGAGACAGAATTCAGTGGTTTGGATGCAGGATCTGTGTGTATTACACCTCGCTGCATCTATCAGCGTCTCACTATCAGCGTAATCCTTACTGACGATTATCGCAGCGTTGGTTATTTAGGCTTTAATAATAATATAACGGCGCTCCTTATTGATGATGCTGGTGTGAAAGCAGGTCTGAGACAGGATTTAACTGTCACTTCTCTTCATATAAAGAACATACAGGAACATGTGTAGAGCTATAAAGTGATCTGTCCAAGAGCGAACTCTGTTAGAGAATTAAACTCTCAGTGCTGCTGTGTGCTACTGAAACTCACTGAGTCACATTTAAACGCTGCATTACAAAAGGAAATTATTATCTATTTTTGCAGAGATTTGTGTTACATGTGATATTTCTTTCCTAAAAGTTGGGCACGCCTCTGATCACCTTAATAACAACCAATCCTGGCAGATAAAGCTCCTTTCTCTCTCTCTCTCTCTCTCTCTCGCTCTCTCTCGCTCTCTCTCTCTCTCTCTCTCTTTTTTTTTTTTTTTACAGAAAAATCACTCGCTGTGGTGTTATTTATGCTGATATTAAACAAAATCTGCTCACGCGACATGCACACTGTAACAACGCTCTTAGCAGCCCTAGCTAGTAGCTAACTAACTAGCCTAGCTTGCTCTCTAGATTAGATGTTATTATCAGTCGTGCGGATGAAATAAAGGTGTGTGTAACTCTGGGGATGAGGACGTTGTTTGCCTTTGCTGTAGTTTTGGAGGCAGAAAATCAAGAGAATTTGAGCTGCTTGTGCAACTTGACTGTCTGCTGCTACAATTACACTGAGATGTCAATCACACACCAGAGAACATCCCAAATATACACACACTGTTATTTTTATTAATTTTAACAAATATCGGCAATGAAATATTTTTAATTTAACATGTCGTAAATCTCTTCACGGACAAACAAGATTCATTTTTTCATTGGTGTTTGTCCTCCATGTTGTTTTTTTTCTCACATGCTGATTGGTCCCTGACACTCAGCATCCTTCTGTAAAATCTTCAGCTTTAAAATCTCTAGTGACAAAAAAAACAACAAAAAAAACCAGAAGCACTTTTTAAAAACTGGTGAGTTTTGCCTGCCTTGTAGCCATTTCCTGTAGGATTCCATGTAAAATGTGAAATGGTGGTTGAAATAAATGAAAACAAACCAGCCTGAGGATGTAATCAGTGTCTTGAGAGAGTTTCTGTCAGACTTATTTCACTGTTCCAGCATGCAGGTCTGGATTAATACCACACGGGGCCCTGGGGTTGTGTTAACACCCTTTTGCCCCTCCGTCGTGTCCTTCACGAACCCCAGAGTCTCGCCAACAGCTGACCATCTGACTGACTTTTACGCTAAACTCTATTCGTTCAGGCACAAAACTATTGCCTGAGTGAAACAAAGTGCTGCTGTTGGTGGATGTGACTCATTTTCTGTCTGATGAGCTTCTAATGCAGACACAATAAACAGCCCCAGTGATCTGTCATCCACAAAAACATGAAGAACAGATTCTCTCTCAGACTTATGGCTCTGATCAGCTCAAACAGACAGCAGGGCGTTCAGGTCGACTTCCATCGTGTTGTAACAAGGCCAGACAAAAGGAAGAGCATCACTGCACTGAACACATGCTGCTAAACACCAGCATGAATCAAACACAGCACACTGCCGAGCTCCGCCAAGGACTTATTAGTCGATATGAAGGCGGACGCTGCGGCTTTCAGGCCACAAAAAGCCACGGCTCTTCAGAGACGCAGCGCAGAACCTTGTTAATGAACGAGACGAGAAAAACCTCATTTAAAAGGACAAATCAGATCACAAGATTTCAAATCCATTAGCTGCTCCTCACTGGGAGCGATAATAATGATAAAGGAAGCTTGGCCTTTTTTGAACTTCCTAACCCAGAGAATGGCATTGTCTTGGGAGTAAAAAAAAAAAGTGTCTCGTTTTTTTTTTTTCTGCAGGAGAATGAAAGAGCAGTTCATTTTCACTCTGACCTTCAGCGCTCCAGGCGAGCAGACAAGGGCACAAACAGATGGAGAATTAATTGGTGCAATTAACATTTTGTGATTATAAGGACTCTGGATCGATACGCTATGCAAATAGCAGTATTGATGTGGGCAAAGAAACCGTGTTAATTGTGTTTGGCGACTAAACAACGGCCCCTCGACTTTCTGTTCCATTATGGAAAAGCAGGCACGGACAAGACGTCTCAAACTGCTGACCACTTCAGACGGGGACAAAGTGTCCTCCTGCCCCGCCTCCTTCCTGCTCCTCTGCTCGCAGAACCCTGTTTGAAAGCACTTGAGAAGAATCTTTGGAATCTGTTATTCTTTATTGTACGCAGCTCAGATTGTTTTGTGCCTTTTAGAGGTCCAGTGACAAGTCAAGTGGGTTTTTATTGTCATTTCTCTATATAGCTTGTGTAAGAGGAATCCAGTGTGCTGTGATGTATAACAGAAAAGCTGCATCTTTTCTACAGTCAGTGCTGAAACACGTGGTCTTGAGTAGCTGGTGATCAGTTTTAGGACATTTCAACCTAAAGAAACCTAAAGTCTGTTCTCTAAGAGCCGTAGTCAGTGTAGAGTTAAAGCACTCAGTAAGGATTTAATCCTGAAGTCACACACATCAGCACTCAGAGCTCAGGCGTAACTACAGATTTAAACACTATTCAGAATTTACGTCAGAGTTACGCACATGGGGGCGGAGTTTGTCTAAAACAGGGCGTGTCTCAGTTGCACTCGATCCTGATCTTGAGCTTAAGCGCATGTTTCTTGAGTGATATCAGCTCGAGTGAGGAGCAGCGTTAAGTCCAGCGCCACCATCTGACTGTTTAATATAACCACAACACGTCAACCTGAAATTTATGAAAATTTTGGCTGTAAATACACTCACACACACTGTGGAATGTGACTTGACGATGATATTAAATGCAAAAAAAATTACATTATTCATTCATTAATTATATTGTCCCTTATTAAAGTCCACAAAGTTTTTTTTTTAAAGGAGATGCATCTTAATCAGAGACATGGCTTATCTCGATGAGTGAATATTTTCAGGACTAAAGTTAAAGTTTCTCTGTAAGCGTAGCAGATGAGCACTAGGTCAGATTATCCTTCACACCGTGAGCACGCTTTCTTTACAGCAGAGCATCGAATTAACACAAACACTGACTTTATTTTATTAATTCTACAAATCAAAAATTAAAAGTGTGATAAAATCTCCTACATCTCACACACACATTATAATTTAATCACCTCGATTTAGAGTCTTGTGGCTTCATTAAGTTGCGCTCGAGTAACTGTCAGAGCTCAATATAAAATATAAAATGTAAAAGAACAGGATGCGCTGGATCAAGTGCTATTCTGTGTGCTGCTGAATAATGAGTGTGGAAGCCATTTTGTTAAAATAAACCAGTGATTAATGTGAGAATTACAGCTAGCTCTATTCATGCAGTGATATATTGGTGAAATACGAGACTCCTGTTAGATTTATTTCAACACTCGCCATCTTCTCACTCACATATCATCATATTAGTCATTTATTTTTCATTTGTAAATACACAAATTAATAATTTCATCACTTTAAAGTCCATGAAAAGGGGTTTTTCTCAAAGATGACATTAGAGATAATTAGAGATATTTAATTAGAGATATTTATGAATTAAATTGAAGCGAGCTGTAAGCGTAAGTGTGAATTACATTGTGAATAAAATAAAATAAAAATGAAGAAAAATGGTTTTTTGTCCTGTTTTTAGTTTTTAAAGGCCCCAGCATCAGCGTTCAAAAGTGGACCAGGGATACAAATACATGTGAGTCAAACAGCCAATCAAGGTAGACGTGGGCGGGATTAAATGTGCTACTCCTCCCCATGTGTAACTCCGCCCCCCTCCAGGTATTGGATTATTATAAGTGCACCAGGAGAACTAAACCTTTCTGCTTAAGATTAACTATTGTCCTGAAACACACTCTGCACCGGTGTAGGACACACACACACACACACACACACACACACATTTTAATGAATTAGTTTCAGCTTTATTGCGCTGCAGTGCATTTTTCACTCCCTGTTATTACAGTGCATCAAAAGACATTCTTTCATTTTAGAAGGCTTTCATTTTCGATAAGTACGACTAATCCTGTTTGTGTCTCTGTAGTAGATGAAGTAAAATACGACTCACGCTGAAATGAAAACCCGTGAGAAAGTGTGATCAGGGAAAGTGACACTGACGTGACGCTATTATCCTGAGTGGGAATGTTTTGCATGAAGATTTTCCTCACTGACATTATACAACACTGCTGCTGTATTCTGCATTCTGATTGGTCAGAAGGTGTTGTATAATTTTCTATAACAGCAGCTCTGACAGTAGCACAGCTGCAAATCACAGGTTTATTTATAATTAATGCGCTCGTTCTTATACCTTATCGCATCCAGAGGTGTACAGCAGACGCTTCACGTAAATGGATTTAAAAAATGTGTGTAATTGTTAATCTGTAAGGAGACGTTTATGTAACATTTATGGAAGGAGTCTCCAGTGTCAGCGCTTTGTAACAGTCAGAGGTAAAGCTGTAACATTTAACAGATTTAACATGTAACAGAGGAGTTTACGCTTCTTTGTGGTTTCTCAGTAACATGCGTAACAAGCTGCGTTTAATTTTTGTCTTATTAACTTGAAGAGAGAGAATAAAGAGACGCTGGTGAGGGAACGACTGTTTATAGCTGCTATAATGTAAGCGACAACAGGAACTAACTGGTTTTGTGTAACATTAAATGTAACTGTAAATGAATAATAAAGTATGTTGTGCTGGTAAATTGCTGTGGTGTAAGAGGAATAAAACACTTGGGGACGTGCTGTTATAGGAAAATAATCAGCTTCAGGGTGGAAACAGTAACTCTGCTTCATCGCTCAGTATTTTACTGTAAGACTCAGTGTTTATTAGTTTATTTAATGCAGTAAATAATAGTTAATGTAAAGCATTAACTGTTTTTTTTGTAATTATTAATCATTAGAGAGACTGAGAGAGAGTGTGAAAGTCTCACAGATAAATCCGTCCCAAAGGAGATAAACTACACACACTTTTTTTAATACACTTCTTTCACTGACAACAACCGCTAAAAATAGCATTGCGTGTGCGGGGCTGCGTGGAAATATCCATCCAGAGACACTTTTAAGTGAGAAATGCTAAAGCGAGCTGCTAATTACACGGGATTAATTAAGTAAAGACGAGGTGCTGTGACAGTGCAGCTATCGTGGATGTCTGTACACACATTTTAACGATTTCAGCGCCGAGGAGCGCGTAAACAAAACTCAACTCCCCTGTGGCAGAGATAAAAACGTGCAAATATTAATCCAGTGACACTTTTATGGTAGCCACAGCTTTCTGCGAACTCAGACTCATTAATATTAAAGAGGAGAATTACACTCATTATTAAGTACGGTGCAAAATGAGGATGTTTTTATTACAGATTACAGGTAAAGCTATAAAAAAGGGAGGAAATGACACATTATAATCCATTTGTTGTTATCTTGCTAATTGCCCTAATTCCAGTTTGTTCTGGTTCTTGCTTGTTTAAGGCACTAGCTTTAATCCACACGATGGAGATGATGCAGGAAAAGAAAGAACAAAGGACACATAAAGAGGAAAAAAAGAATGGACGAGGCATAGATAGCTAATATCACTTTAGCCTGGCTCGGAAAACTACCCATGATTCCATGTGTTCTTGCCATTTCCTTCTCTCTGTGATTTCTGAATTTAGGTCCGCTTCTTACCCAGGTACGATCTGGGATGTGTGGGCGGAGCTAAATACAGCGTAGACTGTTGATTGGTCAAACAAAATTGTTGTGGAATCATCCTGATTAACGTCTCTGACTAAAGTCACATTTCTAACAGCACAAAAATCTTCACTCTTTTATAAAATCCTATTTTTGGTACATTTAAGAGGCAACATCACAGGTTCATTATACAACTTATATCATCATTTCAGATCAATTTTTATTTGTTTACACACTAACGTTTTCTGATTACTGTTTATCTGGAGCTACAGTCACACTAATAAGTGACGAGTCGCTCGTGTAGCTTGTAGTTTGTCTCTCGTGGGCGTGGCTTTTTTAGTCTCAGTGAGAAACAGTAGTTAGATATATCACTTCTAAAGCTAATGAATTAAACTCAAATGAAAAAACTCACTAATCAGTGTGAAAATCAGTGTGTTACTTGCTCGGCTTCATCCTAGCTGCATCCACAGATCGGCAATTCAAGCTAATATTATTACTACATAATAACATGGTCATAATAATGCTACTTCCTTCCAAGCTTTATTTTTCTTCCTAACTTCTCTATATACTGTACATTTAATGATAGGGTTAAAATTAGAAATTATACCAGGGTTATATGGTTTTCTTCCATTTGTGCAGTAAACAGTAAACAGGAGCTAAAGTTGTGAAGAAACTTCGGACCCCACACGCTGTTTTGTGAAGTATAATGATCCTTGTTTAATATTATTCAGAATTGAAAGATATCATTAAACAGTTTCAGAATGGACTGGCAAAGACGAACAAATTAGCAATAAATTAAAGTTTGGCAGTCAGAAGAGTCAGGTCTTATTATCAAACCTGCTGCCTTAACAGGAATATGTTTCCTCTTTAAAATATAATCACAGTTGCTTTTGGCACTGATGGAAAAAATGTAAAAACTTTGTTTATTAATAGAGCACACGCTCGCATTCTCTCACGGATCTGAAAGCAGCTCTGATGAAGTTATTACTGTGGCCTGAAAACAGACTGAACTCTTTCCACTGGTGTTTTAAGTTAACGATGGAGCAGAACTCGTAAAATGAGAATCCACTTCTAGCTAAAAGCATCAGCCTGTGAACTGAGGGTATTAGAGAGAAAAAGAAAAAAGAATAGAGAGAGAGAGAGAGAGAGAGAGAGAGAGTGGGGTATGTGTCATTTCTATAGCAGGAAGAAGAGAATAGCCAATCTGTAGTGTGTAATGGATATGTCAAGAGTTGCTAAATCATAGGTGTCCAGGGCAGAGAGACAAGAAAGGCAAACATAATGTCATCCGAGAGAGAGAGAGAGAGAGAGAGAGAGAGAGAGAGAGACGGAGAGGAGATGGAGATAAAAGGTCGTGTAAGGTCAGCCGTGAACAAAGAGTCAGGATAATTAAAAACGCACCGCTCTCAGAACCGGACCCGAGGATTAAAGTCATAAATAGAATAATATGAGGATTTTTCTTTTTCTTTTGTCCTGTTAGTTAGTTATGACTAAACGCAGACTAAATCCCCCCCAACACACTCACACTCACACACACACACACACACACACACACACACACAGTCCCCCCCCCATCCCTGTGCATGTTTTATGGAAATGAAGCGATGGTATTTTGCTTAACAATAACACAGCGAATCCTCTTACTTAAGGTTTGATTGCTTCCTCATGGTGGTTTTAAATGAATGGTGTTGAGGAGCGATAAAGAGCTTATTGTCGGAATAAAAGCCCAGAGCGATGAGGAAAAGCTGCACATGGAGCGTCCAGATGATACGAGCTGTTTACCGTGAGCGAGACGTGTCCTTGACGGCTTCCAGTTTTATTTCATCTTGTTTCGCAGGGTGATGATGGTGACGTGTGACTCTCTGGCAAACCACGAGGAACCGTTTACGTTTAACTACAGAAGAAAATTCAAGTCTAATCCATTACAGTGAAGCCGTTTTCTTTTCAGTGCTCGGGATGGAGATGTGTGTGTGACAAAGCTCAGATTCACCCTTCACATTACCAACAACCAAACTTTCAAACTCCAGTGTAACCTTAACCTTCTTTAGAAGCAAAGGATTCTGGGAGTTGTTGTATTTCTGGGTATTTATTATGTTTTTATTGTTCTTGGTGTCATTTTAAAAGACAAATGTGCTACAACACCAGAGTGGCTCTGAACTAGGAAGCTGCTGGGTCAAATCCTGTCCATATGCTGAGTGAAGTTGGGTGGAGAAACGTCGGAGGAGGAGCAGGTGGAGCTGTTAGCGATGGAGAACAGGCATCTGGTGAAAATGGAGCTGGAAGACCCCTAAAAGTGTTTGATTTTACACTGCTCCATATATATATATATATATATATATATATATATATATGTTTAGATATCATCTCCTTCCTGGACCCTGGGTGCAGCTGCCCTGATATTCCCCCTGAAATTTGTCAAAATATTTCAAATGCAAACATATTTCTAGGCTTTAGTTAATTACCAGTAATAGTTATATATAGTTTATACACAATAGTTAGAGTCACGCCTCGTATCCAGAACACCGTGCCTGAGGATTGAACCAACAACCTCCACGATTCCAACCACCACACCGATGAGGGACACCAGTCATTCACCTGTGAGGGTGGTGATGAAGGTGGAGTCTATCCCGGGAATGCCGAGCACAAAGTAGGAGAATTCTCACTGGATTGGATACTGGTTCATCACAGGACACACACACACATTGGTCCAGTTTATCATAACATGTAGAGAACACGTGAAACTCCACACAGACAGTAACCCGAGCTCAGGATCGAACCCTGGACCTTGGAGCTGTGAGGCGGTGACGTGACCCGCTGTGTGTCCACGGTGTCCTCTAAATAAGCATCTTAGCCTTATTAGTCCATTTTATTTCCCCTTTGGTCAAATCTCAGCCTCTCTGTTAGATGGCAGTTAGAAAAGAGAGTCAGCATTACAGAAGATTCTGGAGAAAACCATTCTGGGTAAATTATGCTCTCAGGGAATAATCATTTTAAAACCTTGAAAACTTGAGTAGTCTTTATAAGCCAGAGAAATAATATAAATTTTATGAAATACTAGCACACAGAATAACTCAGCGCAGTTCAGCAGGCTGTGGGCTCATTACCCAGAATCCTCTCTTCCTGGATCTTACACACTGTGTGCTGCTTCTCAGCTCATATCCTTGAGACATGGCTGGGGTTTGAACTAACAGCCTTCTGATCGAAAGGCGAAGTTCATCCACAGGAGCTCTCATCCATGAAGGACAGGAGACGCGGCTGTGAAACAAAACTCTGGCGTAATAAACAGATTTGATCCAAATACATTCAATTCAATTTTATTTCTATTTGTTTATCTGTTCACAATCCAAGATAACTAATGTAGCAAGATAATACTTTAAATCAACTTACTAACGTTATAAACAATGATTCTAGCAGTGTGTGTGTGTGTTTATGTGTGTGTATGCATTTCAAGGCCACTATTTAAACCTAAGCAACATAAACAGAGCTAAATATCATGTTCCATCACATCCCTGATCCCTGATTAATACTCAGTTGTGTTATTGGTCACTAAACTGAGTTTTTGATCGGGCCCACTGGACATCGGACCGAGTGTAATGTGAGCCGTTACCTAAAATGACTCGGACGCCACTGATCTAATCTGTGTTCTCTTTCTCAGTCGTGCCCCCGTTGGGTCGTATAACTGCTTGAATGTGAGAGGTCATTTAGAGGTCATCTTGTTTTTTTTTTAAGTTCAGGTGAGTCAGTGAATAAAACAAGCTCAGCTGGAGAAGAGAAAAACTAGAGATCTGCTGTTGAGTGTGCTTCCTGAACAAACCTTCACCGAGAGAAAATCAGCCTGATCCATCAGCTTAAACGATTCCACTGCACCAAACAAAGGCTGCTAATTGGTCTTTAAAGGACAACGCTATCGTCAGCACCAGCCAGGTGAGGAGAGAAAGGCCAGCAGGATGAGGAAAAGTCTCGGGGAGTTTATTAAGCAGCGGAGAAACACACCAATAAATTATGCACGGTTTGAAAAATGAGGGGGACGAAGGAAAAGCGGCAGACGGCGTCGGCTTCTCGGCTGCTCTGAGTCATACATGCCAAGAGACATTACATTTTTATAATGTATACGTACGATAATTAGCTCATGCAGCCGTCCATGCTGGAAGGAAATAATGACCTGGAGCTGAAGTGGCGTCACTCGCAGGACAGAGATGATAAGTTTGGGGATTCATCCATCTCTTCAGTCCATTCTGGTGACTTGTGAACAAGTAGAATTAAAGTTCCCTCTCTGCTTCCTGTCTGTCTGAAGCGGTGTTTAACATGTGAGGTTTCTGTGCTGAGGAGCCGAGGAGGTCCCACGCGCCAGGCTGGGCGCAGCGAAGGGGAAAAATCTTTCATAAAACGTGGTGAACAAATGGGATTTAACACACAAGAGGCACTGATGGCCTATTAATTCCACTTTGGCCTGCTTCCAGACCCAGCCAAGTCTCTCGCCTAATTCATGGCTAATTTCTATCCGAGGTATCAGGAGACTTTTCTCCCCTTTCCCGTCACCGCTGAGGCAGGATGCGTCTGCATAACTTTAATGGATTCATTTGAGGGCTTGGGCACGGAGACATTGATTGGCCTGCCTCAGAGGGTCCAGCAGCTATTCGCTTGACACAGGCAGCAAATGAAATGTGACCTCCGGTAAACATGTCTGAGCCATCAGGCCCCCGCGTAATCCATTAGCTCCGAACCTTTTCCTATTCCATTTAATTAATGAAGTGATTCTAAAAAAAGGGGCTGCAGTCACCAGTCCTTGCATTTAGAAAAAAAGAGGAAAAGACATTGTACAGCAAAAGCATCGTCTCTTTGAACCCTATAGTGTGATGCTTAAAGGTGAGATAGTCGATTTTTTTATTACTTGTACAAATGACCTCAAAGATTTATAGACAATGGATTTAGTTGTGGCTTCAGCAAAAGTTTATTAATTCGCTGAGAAAACCTGTTTGGATGTGAATCCTGTCAGTCATTTTACAGACACTATACTCTGCGGGCCACCGTAGATCCTGGGGGCGGAGCTTCATGAACATGGGCGAGAATGGGCTCAAAGAGTAAAAAAACATGCAAATGTCAAACCGTCCTAACTGTTAGAGACCTGATCTTGACAAAAAACTTAATCTTACTGAATGCAGAGCCATGAGCAACATGTAGTAGAGCTGTTGTTTAGGGCTTTAACAGAACACACGACCTTTACTTTGTAAACCCTCAGAGTTTCATTAGCACAGATCTGGGCTGTGTGTTGCTTCCTTAAAGCTCTCGAGGTAATTGCAGAGAAAGTGAAGGTAAACAAACCCTGAGCACCGTGAGCTCCATCGTCTCCTCCTCCTCCTCCTCCTCCTCTCCCTCCTCCTCTTCCTCCTCTCCACGTCCTCAGTGTCAATAAAAACACAATCAGCACGGCTCTGCAGGTGCCCACGTCCCACCATTTATTCCTCCAAATTACACTCATTTATTTATCTTCAATTAATAATTTAACACGCAGCACACAGAGGTATGCAAATGAACACTTTAATTTTAATGAGTTTTTAATGACCAAACTAAGAATTAGCAGCCGTTTGCGATGTGCATGTAATTCGTTCTGGTGAAATCGGAGCATGCTGTTACATTTTTAACCAAAAATAAAAAAAAAAACCACACACACACACACACACAAAAATTGAGCCTGAGAAGCTGCTTACAGAAAGAAAACACCGCAATTCCTCAACAAAATGTCCTGTCAGTCTGAGACAAGTAGAAGGTCAAAGTGCAGAGACACAATATACTGCGCTCTCCACGTAAAATAACTTCACACATTACAACACGAGACAACAGAGAAACTCATCCCGAGAGAGAGAGAGAGAGAGAGAGGCAGAGAGGGAGGGAGAGAGAGAGAGAGAGAGAGAGAGAGAGGGGGGACAGAAAGAGAGAGAGAGAGAGAGAGAGAGAGAGAGAGAGAGAGATGGGGGACAGAATGAGAGAGAGAGAGAGAGAGAGAGAGAAAGACAGCGAGAGACACAGATAGAGAAGAGAGGTAGAGAGAGACACAGCGAGACAGACAGAGAGAGACAGACACAGAGACAGAGAAGAGAAAAAAGAAGTGACTCTGTGTCTTTAGACCCAAATGGCATTTGATAATAGCTTTTTTTTTTTTCCAGCAAACTCAAAAGACGTTGTTAAGATTTACATTTTGAAATGTATGCTGACCTTTTTTCCTCTCCTCCTCCGCCGGCTTGTCATCGGGTCGTAATTGAATCGATATATTTCCTGATCAGGCCCCGAGATTGAATAAGGTCACAGGAAGCCATGTGTGGACATTAAAAATCATTATTCTACTCAAATTGAGCAGAGATGGCAGAGACCATTCGAGGTTCAAGAAGAAATTCTATTAGAGTCTATTACACTTTTACAATTATAGAGACGTTCCAATATTACACGGGGAAATGAAGTCATAATAAAAAGCCCAGGGGTGTATTACAAAGAAATGACCATACTATTTTTCTACTTTGAATCCTTATTAAATTGATGAAGAGAACTTGGTGTGACTTTTCCGGTCACTGATAAGTGACCTTGTTCATGAAATATAGAGGAGTCCATTTCAGCACCTAGGCTTTTTTTTTTTTTTCTTTCTCTTTTTTTCTTTTTCTTTTAGCATCTCCAAATTGCTTTTCTTTTTTTGTAGATCTTCTCAGAAACACAGACCTGAAATAAACTTTGTTTTGGAGGCGATGTCTAAAATTTGCATCGATTATTGAGTCACCTTACAGGCACGATTTAGTTTAATTATTATTGGCTGCTAAAAAAACAATTATGTCTTTAATTGTGTTTAATTACACATTTTAATTTCAGCAATAGTGGACTCTCTCCACTACTCTGTAGCGCATTCTGAAAAGCTCAGAGGCTAATTGAATGGTACAGCGGTACAGCACCAAATGGAGAATAATGAAGAAACTCTGCTGACAGACAGCCACTAAAAGAGAGAGAGAGAGAGAGAGAGAGAGAGAGAGAGAAATAGAGAAAGAGGGAGAGAGAGAAAAGAAATATGCAAAACTAGTGAGTGCAAACTTTTCAGCTCTTAAGTCTTGCAAATTATGTCTAACTATCAAAGCAAAAGCATTTAGATAAAATTCCATTTTTAATTAGCTGGCTTATTGAAATTAATCACACTTTATCAGTAATCAACTTATCAACTCCACATGAAACTAAGTGAAGACAGAGAGAGAGAGAGAGAGAGAGAGTAAAGAGAGAAGAAAAATGAGAGGAGAGAAAACTACAGTGCTCATGCATATAAAACGACCTCTTTTACGTCCTCACAGCGATTTTCCCTTCAGCTCGGCGTAATGTAGGAGCACGAATGCTAATAGAGTAATAAGTGCATGAACGCTCTTTTCCCTTCCCTTGTTTTCAGCATTGTCTCTCTGCTTAATCGGCTGCGATGTCTGCCGTGTTCTCACGCTCCTTAAACCAAACGAAATGACGGAGAACGGGGAATGACACCGACTCGGCCGCCATCGTTATTTCACCTCAGGTGGAACTGAGCCGTTTGAGGAGACGCTCAGCATCACCTCAGCTTTAACTTCATAAAGAACATAAAACAGAGAATGCTAATGAAATGAACATTTACACCTTCCTCATTCCACAGGACATGTTTTCCAAATTGCTGCACTTTTTTTTGTTTTATTCCAGAGAATAAAAACCACTCCGAGTGGAACGTTAATGAAAGATGTAATGACAGTCTGAGTCAGTGGGCGGCTCCGGTCGACAAGCGGTAGTGGTTTTGATGTGGTTCGAACTCACCGCTTTATTAAGAGCTTCAGAAAAGTCTGATCGCTGAAGTACAACGAGAGACAACGTCACCTCACAGCATCTCTCTCTCTCTCTCTCTCTCTCTCTCTCTCTGTGAATTAGGCCCAGAAATCATCTGTTCATGATGGAGAACAAGGACTAGATTAGGAGAGTAAGTGTTTCACTTCATGCGTTTTCTCTTTATCAGTGTCACAGCATTTAGTGAAACAAGTTAGTTCCTGTTCTCACTTACGTTATAGCAGCTATAAACACTCATTCCCTCACCAGCCTCTCTTTATTCTCTCTCTTCAAGTTAATAAGATGAAAAAACAAAACCACAGCTTGTTACGCATGTTCCCGAGAAACCGCAAAGAAGAAGCGTAAACTCCTCTGTCCTGAAGATGTCAGAAAACTTAAAGTTACAGCTTTACCTCTGACTGTTACAAAGCGCTGACACTGGAGACTCCTTCCATCAATGTTACATAAACATCTCCTTACAGAAAACTTCACACATTTATTAATCTGTTTATTATTAGTGGATTATCAGTATTAGAACGAGTGCATTAATTATAAATAAACCTGCACTACTGTCAGAGCTGCTGTAGAAAATTAATCAACACCTCTCTGACCAATCAGAATCCAGAATTCAGCAGCACTATAAGATAAACAGGCTTTATTGTTTAAGATAAGCCAATTATATTTTGTGAAACCATGTGATTAAGAGTGTGATTCTGTGGGAAATGTCTGATATTCCGAGTCCTTTTCAATCCCTCTGCCTTTTTCTTTCCTCTCCAGATTCCAGGTTTTGCACACACACTGCCTGTCTTCCCTCCTTTCATTTGCGCTTGACCCCGGCTTTTTACTTACTTCCGAGTGGGCTTCATTAAATACCTCTGCCTCTCTCACGGCTGTCTTTCTCTCTCACTAAGTGAGGAGAAGTGGGACAAAAGGGAAAGCTTCCAGTGAGCGTTTCTCAGTGGAAAACTGTGACCCCCAGCTTCTGGGAGAAAAAGAACCTGAGGATAATTGCTAATGAAGCCAGGGGCTGCGCTAATGGGCCAACGCTGGCGCCGAGTTCTGAGGGGGCGAGACATGTATATTAATACTCAGCAATTTTATTGAATCAGGGTGATGAGAGGGGGAAAAGAGAGACAGAAAGAGGAAGAGAGAGAGAAAGAGAGAGAGGGAGAAATATGAATATTCATCCTCATTTATATTTCAAGGCATTTCCAGTCCTGTGAGAGAACCCGACCCTGGTTTTTGACCAATTTTCATGCCCATTACAGAAATGACAGCTCTCACTCCCGGGCCCTGACAGAGGTCTGGCCCAGCACACAGGAGGTCCGGCGAGCGGGGAGCCAGCGCCGGTTCCCAGCTGTCCACAAACACTCATTAACAGAGGAACATATCCAATGGAATCTCTGTGAGAATTTTTAATCACACAAAGAGCCTGCTAATTAGGCAGCTGATGGAGCATGGAGAGCACAAGGACAAATTCTTTAAACAAAGGACTGGAAACTTTAGGTGCTTTAATTACTTGGGCGAAGAGTTCATTCCCGAACTGGAGAGCACATCATTCCACTAATGAGACCAAGTGGCAGCGCATATTAGCCAGAAATAATGTGGAGAGTTCAATTATATTGTGCTTTTTTGGACAAACCCTCTTTTCTTTCCTTTTTTTTCCTTTCCACTGCCCACCCCTTATACACACATGTGTAAGACACAAAACCCTAAACGAGGCGAGAGAAAGAGTCGTGGGTTCCGTGCGTGATGACGAGCAGCAGGTTTCTGTTCTTCATGTGAAGCTTGGCAGGCTTGATCGTCTTAATTGGCCATTAGAACGTTCTCCTGTTTGAAAATGAATATCATTACAGACCTCGCTTTGGCCTTTCCCTGGAGAACAAGTCTTACTGCAATTTGTCATTCAATACTCTCTCTCTGTGTGTGTGTGTGTGTGTGTGTGTGACACACAATGGATGACTAATTTGCAGAAACCGGACCCCAGGAAAGTTATGAAAAGACGCCTGAGATAGAAAAACATAATTAAACCTTGCTGTTTATACTGAAAGGTAAATTATCTTTTTTTTTTTTAATTTTCTCCCCAAGAGCAAATGTGTGTTCTGAAACTAAACACACACACACACACACACACACACACACACACACACATGGATCCTGGAGACAGAATCGAGTTTCTTTTTGTTCCTCGTTCACTGCTACTAATGAAACCTTATAAAGAATCAAAGCTTTTATTATTATTATCATTATTATTATTATTATTATTGTTATTATTATTGGTTCTACTGATAAATACAGTATCTGAGACTAATCATGAAGAACCCTTGAAGAACCCTGTTCTCCCTAAAGCCTGACAGGTTCTGGCTATTAAGAAGAAAATAATGAACATTAATTCAGAGTTCCTTCTCAGTTAATACACACACTTTTAGAAAAAAGGGTTCTTTAAGAGTTCTTTAAGAGTTTATTTAATAATTAAGGGTTTTTAGCTTCCTATAAAGGTTCTACTTGGAAGCCGTTCTGATAAAGAAGCACTCTGTTGTAGGGGTCTACATAAAATAGGGACAACCAAAGAACCTTTAAGGCTTCGGGAGAGACACTGAAGAACGTTTAAGAGCTCTGAGAGAGACACTGAACTCGACTCTTCATAGACTCTTCATTTTTAATAATTACTTAAAAAGCTGTTTTAACGTGAACGTTCATCTCCAGAACACAGACAGGTGGGTGTGTCTTAGAGCCCTTATATGGACTTAAAGACACGCCCCTTGAATTATTTATGAGTATAGTTTAATGATTGCACTTAAAGAGGTTTGGAGTTAGTGAATGTTAGCTGGGCTAAGATTAAGATTCTGTAAATGTTGCTAAGGTTAGCTAGCTGGCTGTTCAAATACACGTGTATATGAATAGATGAATGCTAATTAACTTCCTGATTCCTCTCGGACTTCCACAGATGATCAGTTTTTGAACATTTTGAGGCTAAATGTATGGATTCAATGCTCAGAGCTGTAGCTGGACGTGTGTGAGAGTAAACCGGTGTGTGTTTGCTCTCCGTCCTGTAGAGCCGAGTGTGAGCGGAGAAGATTACGGTGTTACTCGGTCACTTATCGATTCTCCTCCCAGAGGTACGTTCAACTTCATGTGTTTGTTTCTTCTCACCATCTCACTCGCTTCATCTGAACACCATCAGATCAATACACACGCTTCTTTACTCACCTGGCTTTAGCGTTAAAATAAAAAGACCTGACGATCTTCAAGCGTTTCGAGTAGGAACGCTGCATTTCAGCATCGCAGTACTCTGCTACGAGTTTTCACTCAAAAATATGCAGAAAGAGCAATAAAATGTGGAACAAAATCTCAGTGTGTGTTCCACTTAGCTATCATTCAACACGTATACAGCTAACACCAGCTAACTACATTTATTACAGATTCATCAAGGCTTCTGCTGCAATAATAAAAAAGAGAGAAAAAAGACAAAAAATAAAAATTGGCCTACAGCAAAGTGTCGAATTTAACCATTACAAATAATTTTAATTGTAATTAGAAAATGATTCACTCACTCCTCAGTGCAGTGAAACTGTCGGCCATGTGGAAACATAAAACATGAAAAGCAGCGATTTTTAAAATCACTGTCAAATTTTAATTTACTGGTATGTTTTTATTATTTAGTGCATTTTTATTCCTCCCTCTTTCCCGGGATGATTAATTCACAGGTTTGGTAAAGTTCAAAATAAAAAATGAAACATCTCTGGAATTATCGTTCGCTATTTATATACGAGACACTTTAATGCGAACTTCTGAAAAGTTTGACTTCTTCTGAAAATATCCGAGAACTACAAGTCTAGAAACTGCTGGTGATGTGAGAGAGTTCATGTTTTATTTTCTGAATAAAACCCACCAGTATGATCTATACTTATAATTTCAGATCAGTACTTAATTATTAAGCAGCTGCGGCGGTGCTTTATTACGTGTAGACACCGCTTTTTTCCTGTTATGAAATAGTGTCAGTTTAACAAGACGGCGCGTTCATCGCATCAATAAACCACGACGCTGTTCTTCCGCTGTTCCAAGGTTATAAGCTGTAGTTACACTCATGCAATTCCTCCTCCAGTCTAAAAGTTTTTGTATTGTTTGCAGGAGTGTGAAAGTAAATGCCCCCTGCTGATGCAGCCGTTTCGTGACAGAAGGTGCTCCTGTTTGAATTAAAAACTCTCTGATTGATAAGGAGGCTGAAGGCGAATCTGCTCCGGCTAATTGTCTTTCAAACGCCCTCATTAATCAGAGCGCAGGCGAGGCCACGACGGCCGGCCCTGTCAAGCGCTCGGCTGCTGCTGTTCCTCCGGCCGCTCGCCTCTCAGCATGACGCCGGAGGATCACGGGCCGTCGTCCGAGCACCTGCCTGCGAGCGGAGACAGCCGCTGACTGCCCTCTTCTCCAACACGCCGGCCCCAGAGACCAATTTAGCAGCCACTTAATGATTCATGGTGTCAAGTGAGGAGGAGGAGGAGGAGGAGGAGGGCAGCATATGATAGCAGAAATAAACAGGTTTAATTAGCTCCTTCTATACATTATTAATTTACTTACCTGCACTCTGCTCTAATGAATTCATATAGTGTTTGTGGTGTAACTGAGAGCCAGACGGCCTTTTATGATATTCACAACATCTGCTGAGACGCCTTTGTTGTTTGGAGAGATGTTCCTCAGCTCCTCAGCGGTTCTCAGGTTTTCAGGTTCTGATGGTGCACCTCCCATCGTCAGCATCCTGGGACATGAAGATCAGAACAGGAAGGGAGGAGAACTGTGTGTGTGTGTGTGTGTGTGTGAGAGGAATCATGAGGGATTTAGGCAGCCTGCTCCACACTGACATGTCTGTGCAGATTAGACTTTAATATATTCAGTGCTCTGAGTTTTTAACTCGCCTTGTTTGCGGATTTCCTGACAGAGAGCGACGCCCCGGGTTTCTTTCACAGCGCAGCGTGAGTTTTCATGGAGGCGTGAATCAAAGCAAAGCCGCAGTCAACGCAGACGTGATGATTATCCACGCAGACGCGGATTCTGAGAGAAATCAGGACAACTTTTACTCGGACATCGGCCTTTACAAAGAGCGGTGAGCCTAAAAGTACGAGGAGGGCACGAGTGACGCTCATGCTGATATGAGTCCATGAGCTGGCCACAGGGAACATCTGGAATATCAACATCTGGAATTCTGGAAATAATAATTTGAACATTCCTACATCAAAATGTAGCTGAAAGTGTTTTATAAAGAAAAAAGGCAAATTAAAAAAAAACAGGATAAGGGAAGAAGCACATAACAGAACTGGAGGAAATAAATATGCAATAGACATTTTAAAAATAAATAATTATGAAAATAATAAAGTAACCATAAAATAAATAAGAAATTAAGTAAGAAATTAAGATAAAATAGTAATAATAAATTGGATATAGCAAGGAATTGTAGCTTAGAGCAATAAATAAATGAATAAATAAATCATTAAACTTGTGCAAGTCCATAGCCAATTTTCAGGTCTGAATATCAGTCATCATTTCAGTATAAACTCCTAATTATCTACATTTGATTAACACTGAAAACAGAACAATACGAATAAAAAAAGAACAAAAATCGATTTTTACGGTCAGATTTTTTTTCTAAAGAAAATTAAGTTCAAGTAAATGAGATAAATGTGGAAAGTAAGATCAGTAAGATACTGTAGCTGTGGACATGTCTCACTTACAGAGCAGTCAGGCATCGAGCTTTAAAAAAACAAATACAACACACAC
>CM040464.1:324910-337284 GCA_022758105.1 Pangasianodon gigas | reverse complement strand
GTGTGTGTGTGTGTGTGTGTGTGTCTGAGAAAGCAGAACTCCAGAGATGAAGAGAAGCAAGTGGGAAGCTGTCTCCACCTGGATATTTATTAACCACGGCGCTGACAGTAATGAGCGTGGAACAGGTGGGCCCGGACACGCAGATCACAAAGTTGGGGCAGTCAGAGAGGGGGGTGGCGGAGGGGGGGCGAGGGGTGGCAGGTGGGGGGGCAGGAAGAAGTTCGACCCCTTGCTGAGAAAGAGTGGAGAGCGTACGCCCACTCACTGTAAAATTCACCATGGAGCTCAGAGACGCACTCACACACTGCTGCCTGGTGGGCTTTGTTCTGTCAGAACACACACACACACACACACACACATTAACACCTGGTGCAATTAGTCAAATCAGGCCAGAGACGTGCAGGAGAGCAAAAACAACAATGCAGAGATGTAGATGAACCGCAGTGGAGCTTTCACGTATTAAATCTGCAGTATGTTCTAACATTCTCAACTCCAGAAGTATTGGCACCCTGCCAAGACACAAAACACTTCGTTTGAAATTATTGGCACCCTCATGTCCTAATTAATTTTTGGTGAATTCTCAAGGATGATGAATTTATCAAAGATGATTTTTTTTTATATTTATTTATAGTTGTCAATATGTTTTTTTCAGAGAGAAAATAATATTAGCTAAATGCATTTTATAAGAATAATTTTTATTATGACAAATTGTTTTTTTTTAACAATTAATTGTGTGTAATGTTTATTTTGTAAGTCGTTTCCCCCTTTTTCTTTAGAGCTTATGACTTAGAGAATTCTTGTAAACAAGACCAAATGACAGGAAGTCGAGCCCAGATTGTAAGGTTTGCGTGTAAAACGTGGGGAATCGGGTCATGCGGTGTTTCTGACGCTATGTGCTCGTGAGTCGACTGTGAATGAAGCGAAGCGTCTCGAATCCACGCTGAGACTCGAGAACAAACCAGACTTGTGTTAGTGTGTGTGATGAGGCCTGTGGGGGAGACGGTCACACACACACACTCGCTACGGTCACACACTCGCTACGGTCACACACTCGCTACGGTCACACACTTGCTACTGTCACACACACTCGCTACAGTCACACACACACTTGCTACAGTCACACACTTGCTGCAGTCACACACTCGCTGCTGTCACACACTCGCTACGGTCACACACACACTCGCTACAGTCACACACACTCGCTGCTGTCACACACTTGCTGCTGTCACACACTCGATACGGTCACACACTCACTGCTGTCACACACACACACTCACTGCTGTCACACACACACACTCACTGCTGTCACACACACACACTTGCTGATGTCACACACTGGCTTTACTCACCAAAAACACAAATACATAACCACAGCGGCCAAAAGCTTCACAACTACATCACATTCACAACTCATAATGAGACTTAAGTGTGGATGTGAATCAACACCCAACACTGCCCTCTAATAACCCCGCCCACTTTTCCTCTAATAACCCCTCCCCCTCATATCCCCGCCCTCTATCATAACCCTCGGAGGTTTTAGAGGAAACATACCTGCAGGCCACCTCGTCTTATCAAGCCCTGAGAGAAGCTCATCAGCTCTGTCACCTGATGATCAACAGACACATTACAGAGAGAGAGAGAGAGAGAGAGAGAGAGAGAGAGAGAGAGAGAGAGAGAGAAACTTTTTTTTGCTAATGTTGGGTAAGAAGTGATGTTGGTTGTCATGGTAACATCATATGTAAAATGAGGATGTAAATTTAGACGCTGAGACTGAGCTAAGTTAGCTAAGGTTAGTGATATTAGGGTGTTAGCGATGGCATCTTCAGCATTTGGTAAATGAACAAGAGTTTGTGTTTGAAATGAATTCGTGTCTTTTCCAGGCAGATTGGACCCGGAATTGGAACGTCCTTTCTTTTACAGATAAAAATGGATGACCTAAAGCAAATACGAGCCTGTCGAAGCTAACGTAACATACCATTCTGAGTTAAGAGAGTCTTGTAACTATATTTTCTCTTCTAACTATAATTACTGTGTGCTTCTCGATAGAGTGTCACGCTTCTTGTCAGATGATCACAATCCTCTTACCACAGTAATAAAGGTCAGCATTTATTAAACCAGAACGCAGAGTGTCTGCTGACGGTTGCTATTTAAGTTGCTATTAAGCTCCTGGGTTGTTTTTGTCAGCGATCAGAGCCGAAGCCTACGTTAGTTCTGTTTCTGAATCACAGCCAGAGAACTTCTAATTTAACACATAAGCAGACTCACTGCTGAGGTTTGAATGGGACAAAATAATCGAGTACAGGAAATCAATTGCAGCATTAATGGATGAACGTACAATCCAGGCTGGAGCAGGAGATCGTTTATACACTCACACTCCTGAAAGAACTTCTTCTTTGGTCAGTTTTTAACTTTCAAGATCAAGATGCTGGATAAACATGCAGTTACAGTGCTGTTTAATTCCACACACACACACACACACACACACACACACCGAGCCTCAGTCATCACTCATCACGCTGTAGACAAACAGATTTATTTGCAAATCATTCTCAGGAGCGTTAGCAAAAGAAACATGCTGTTCATGAAAATACAGTTAGTGCCTTTCCTACGTTTCTCTCCTGAGTTTGTGTAAATCTGCGTATAAGGAACTCGCTATCCGTGAACCTCAACTGAACATCTTGTATAACTGTCCATGAGTTCCTGCCCATGAGTATTTCACTTACACACCAGTTTAAGACAAATCCAATAAGACAATAAGACTAGCCGTTCAATCAGAACAAAAGTAATGGCACGCTATAAAAGCAGGAGGAGTTAGTGTGTGTCTGTGGGAGCTGATGCGCTGCAGTGGCTGAGCTGCATTATTGGAAGATTTAGCGCATGTCACACTTAGGAGGCGCTCTTTCACCGTTTAGTCACAATATTTTTTCTTTTCGCTCTCTGTGAGCTTTGCCTTTTATGGAGTTTTTTGGGTGTGGCTAAATGTATATACATTTTCCCATGAATGCATTTGATAAGTTATGGCGTTTAAGTTTTGTGATTGGCGTTTATTAATGTACGCACGTGAATACAAAGAAAATCAGAAACTTTTGTAAATCTGGCAGGAATTTTTTGACATAAAAATATTTACACAGAAATTTAATAAAAGATGATAAATAAGGCCCAGTGAGAGCAGATCTACAGTCTGAGAAGAACACAGTGCAGAAATCCGAACCTGCTAATCAGGCAAACTATGATGATGATGATGATGATGATGATGATGATGATGATGATCCTCGTCTTCCTCCTCACTGCTGCTCAAACTCATGGAGAACATCTCACAGCAGCTCTGAGATTAATTAAAAGTAAACTTTATTTTACACTTGAAATTAGCCTACATGTGGAACAACACACACATTAGAGCAAACAGCAGAACATTTGAGTGACAAAGATCTCGTCCATTTTCAGCTTCACGCTGGTGTTTCGACACGTTCCTGAGAGAAAAGTAATCACTTCTGAGATGATTAGACACGTGTTGTTGGACAGCAGCCCTGGACCCACTCACAAATTAGCCTCAAGCCTGAACACACAGCCAGAGAGAGCGAAAGAGAGCACTCTGGTGTTTTTAATGTGTGTGTGTGAGAGAGAGAGAGAGAGAGAGAGAGAGAGTATTTCTTTCATGATGTTTGGTTAAAGGTTATAAACTTAAGCATTACAGCATCACAGATGTTTAATGAACACATTATCGTTTATAATAAAAACAAAAGCAAAAACAACAACCTCTTCTTTTTTTGGTATATCAGCACTACACCAGTGTTTAAAGAGAGCTTTCATTCATTCATTCTTTCATTCGTTCATTCATTCATTCATTCATTCATTCATTCATTCATTCATCCGGTGTTTAAATATAAATCAATAAGCAATACATATAAGCATTTTTATTTACCCATTTTGACGTTGTTTACAAATTCATCAGTATCAATTACTTTAAGGAAAAAAATAACATCAAACTGCATTTTTTTTTACTCCTGCTATAGAAGAAAAATGCGTTTGGTGTCGGACTCCATTTCCCAAAGTGCACTGCAGGATTCAAACATGGCCGCCAAGCTCTCCATTTCCCAACTCACACGCTCAGTGTCACGTTCGAGCTTCTCAGACACAGTATACAGTATAAAAGCAGTTATAAAACACACACTCGCTGCGAAGTATCGCTCAGCGCTGATCCGTTCACCTGACAGACCGAGCCTTGCTTTTCCCCGTGCATGATACTTGGGTTTTTAGATCTTGCTTTTTGTGCTCAAGGGCCACAGTTTCCAATTCAATTCAATTCAATTTTATTTGTATAGCACTTTTAACAAGGGACATTGTCACAAAGCAGCTTTACAGAAATAAATAGATTCAAATTAAATTAAATCGAAATAAATTGTAAATATGTGAATTTATCCCTAATGAGCGAGCCAGAGGTGAAGGTGGTGAGGAAAAACTCCCTGAGATGATATGAGGAAGAAACCTTGAGAGGAACCAGACTGTTTTTGTGGTTTTGATTCTAGTTTTTGCCTGATAACTCTGTTTGATTTGGATTTGTTTGACTTCCCTTTTAAAACGTCTCTGCTTTCAGACAGTGTTGTGATTTCTGATGCATTTAAGCAGAGCATCTTATGACTTCTTACTGATTTTACGAATAGACAGCGGGTCACGGTTTATTTGCACAGCGCCATCTACTGTACAGACGTCCAGAGCGCCATTTTAATACAGTCAGTCAGTCAGTCAGTCATTAAAATGAAATAGACATCAGTCACACTCGGGGGTCTGACTAAAATAAAACCCTCTTAGAGAAGGACTTGTGTACCATTTAAAGATGCATTATTAAAAATACTTTTCGTGCACTTTGCTGTGCTCATACCATATAATCCAGCTATGTTATAGAACTGTACTGAATATCTGTCAAATGAATTTTGCTTAATGCAGATTCAAAGTGCTTTCTGTCAGGTGTAATTGCCCACTTGCCAGCTGTTTGTCAGCCTCGCTTTTTGTTGCGTCACAGCGAGAGCGATCCAGGCCTTAAATTGCTGCTTTGCGCGCCATTTGTCCATGAAATATTTTCTGACAGAGCGCCTTGCTGTGAAGTGCTGCTTTCTTTTTGAAAAAAAAAAAAGAGCACTGCTTTCTTTAGAGTGTTATACGGCTTTAAGGATTTGTATACCGTTTCTGATTTTATTTTGGTGGCGCGATGTCACTTCACATCCTCAGGATGCTCTGGTTTAGGGTTTAATTTACTTTCTCTCCAGACTCACACAGAGGTGAACGGCGAGGTTGCTGTCTGCATATTCAACTCCTAATGTACAGATCAGGGTCGATTAAAAATGCATGAGCTCTGTGACTGCTGCAGATAGGACCTTCCCTCTTAACAGGCCACTATTGGTCATTAGATAATAAGGATTGATAAAAGTTACAGGGCACAATGTTAAAAATGCTCTGATCGATTGGAGAGCACCTTAATAATGAAAGCGTGGGCCTGAGGGACACCAACCATGGATCATTTTGACAAAGGGGCCTCCGATGGCGGACGAGACAGAGCGGGGACAATTAATCCCTCTGAGCTTCAGCGTGGCAAATAAAGTAGTTGCAGCTCATTACGGAGTGACCTTGCTAAACAGCCGAGAGAGCACCGCTGACCTGCAGGGAGCTGATACGTTTACACCTCCGGCTGAGCGGCTCGGGAGAAAGCAGGAGCTGGGCGTAGACAAGTCTGGAAGAGGTTTGAGATCAGGAAGGTCACGGATAGTCCAGGCCACTTAACCTCTGTGACAGGATTATGTGACTGACGTGGTTATAACTGACGATCACACCGGCGTCAGCGGCTTCACAGGGTTCCGTCTGTGGTTATTTCCGTTGCTGAGTGATTCGTACTCTAACTACGCACCTGAGCTGAATTTGATTCACCTTCATGACAGACATTAAGAACAGTGAAGTGTGGGTGGAGCTAGAAATAGTGCAAACCTCTGACTGGTCGAACACAATGGACCAATCAGAGCTCAGACGTGACTACAGATTTAAGCGCTATTCAGAAGTTACGCACATGGGGGCGGAGTTTGTCTAAAACAGGGGCGTGTCTCAGTTACGCTCGATTCGGATCTTGAGCTTAAGCGCGTGTTTCTTGCGTGATTTCGGCTCGAGTGAGGAGCAGCGTTAAGTCCAGCGCCACCATCTGACTGTTTAATATAACCACAACACGTCACGCTGAAATTTATAGTTTGGCTGTAAATAATATTAAATACATAAATATGACACTATTCAATAATTAATAATATCATCCCTTTAAAGTCCATGAAAAGTTTTTTTTTTCACACAGTAGATATCAGAGGAGACGAATAAACTGCTGAATAATGAGTGTGGAAGCCATTTTGTTAAATTAAACCAGTGATTAATGTGAGAATTACAGCTAGCTCTATTCATGCAGTGATATATTAGCGATATACGAGACTCCTGTTAGATTTATTTCAACACTCGCCTTCTTCTCTTTAACATTTATTTTAAAATGGTTTCTTGCTTTTATGTTCCTTCATATTACATTTTACAGCAAAGGAAAAAAAAACACTATTTCCTTCTTCAGTCTGCATTTTCTGTCCCTGATTCTTTTCAGGTTTAAAGGGGAGTGTTTGTGTTTAAAGGCGCTGGTGTAAAACTCCGTCTCGGACGCTTCTACGCAGGAACAAGCCTCGGAGGCGTGAACTACACGCAGGTGATTTCAGTAATCCGAATGTGGAGCTGAAGCAGCTGCGTAACCCGACTCTGAATACCAGCAACTTTCCTCACATAAAAACTTATGGGCTTAAGTTTCCAAAGTTTCCCTACGGTGGCCCAGAAGGGCAAAGCACCAAAAACAAAAAAAGGTCAACTTTAAATAAAAAGAGTTAAAAAAAAAAGAGAATCAAATTAAAAAAAAAGTCAACTTTTTTAAAAGAGTCAACATTTTTAAAAAACAACTTTAAAAAAAGAAATCAACTTTAAATAAAATCAATTTAAAAAAAAATCAACTTTAAAAAGGAAGTTTAACTTTAAATAAAAAGACATAATTTTTTTATTTTAATAAACTTTTTAATAAAAGCTGCCAACAAAAAAAATAATAGAGAGTGCTCTGTTTCTGACATAAGTTTCAAGCTAAAGGCTAAAGCTACCTCGCAAGGCATTATGGGAGTGAGGCTGGAAAACAGTAAATGCCACAACAAACATGGCCGCCATTAGCGCCGGGCCTCGCGTGTGCAGTTAGCATCTAACCAGAAGTGCAAATAGCAATAAGTCTATATAAAGTTCGTAATTACAAGTTGGGAAGTTCGTGTTCGCGAGTTGGGAAGTTTTGGACACAGTATACAGTATAAAAAAGCTCCCAATGAACTTCCCAACTCGTAATTACAAACTTCCCAACTCGTAAACACGATCTTCCCAACTCGTATGTACGAACTTCCCAACTTGTAATTACGAACATTCCAATTCGTAATTACGAACTATATATAGAATTATTGCTATTTGCACTTCTGGTTAGATGCTAACTGCACTTCATTGGCTCTGTACTTGTAACTCTGCAACGATTTCGCGTTTACACAACTAGCTATGAGAATACCACTAACACGATATTAATAACATGACATTAATAAGCCACAATAATATAAATCAAACTAAATAAACTAGTTTATGCTGCTACATGTGTCTTTAGCTACCAGTAACAGGAACTAGATTAGCTAAGGGCTAATTCATGCTAGCCAACGTTCTATTGTAGCTAGCTAGCACTTAGCATACTTTCTGTACTAGTTTCTTATAAATACATATTTTGACCCAAATTGCAAAGCTAGATGAAGCTAAGTGTTTACATCAGAGCGTCTAATGGACTAAATGATAAAAGCTTTTGGTTTTAACGGCTGCCGTTTACACTCCAATAGTGTTAGCATAGCTACATGATTAGCATTTAACTGTGCAGTAGGAAGCAGAAAGAGCGGATTCACACACTGTCCTTTTCCCACTGAAATAATATTTATCTCATAACTGCATCCAGTCTCGCATTTAGTGAAAATTACAAAATAATCACGTTATAATTCACTGTAGAGCGCACGCGAGGCCCGGCGCTAACGGCGGCCATGTTTGTTGTGGCATTTACTGTTTCTCAGCCTCACTCCCATAATGCCTTGCGAGGTAGCTTTAGCCTTTAGCTTGAAACTTATATCACAAACAAAACAAACTCTATTTTTTTTTGTTGGCAGCTTTTATTAAAAAATCTAAAAATTAAAATTAAACATTTTTTTGATGTTTTTTAATTTAAAGTTGACTTCTTTAAATTGACTATTTTTAAGTTGCATTTTTTTATATTTGACTCTTGTTTTAAAAAATTTGACTCTTTTTTTAAAAGTTGACTTTTTTAAAGTTAACTCTTTTTTTAAAAGTTGAGTCTTTTTTCAAATTGATTTTTTAAAAGTTGACTCCTTTTTAAAATTTTTGACTTGTTTTAAAAAAATTGACTTTTTAAAGTTGACTTTTATTTAAAATTTGAATCTTTTTAAAAAGTTGACTATTTATTTATTTATTTATTTATTTATTTATTTTTGTGCCACCTTACAAACCTGAATCCAACTTTAAATGATTAACTGATAAACAAACTGCTTCATTAATTCACCGTCTGTTCTTGAAGGTTGTTTTCGGAGCGCTCGGTTCCTCGGCGATCCTTGGAGTTCCTCTGTGTTCCTCGGTGTTCCTCAGATTCCTGGTCTCTGGGTTTCGGTGACTGTAGCGCAGAGACGTGACGCTGCAGATTGGTGTTAGGAGGTATAATATACGGCTAGCTGTTCCAGGCCACACACAATCACGCTGATGACTCACTGCAGACGTCTATCTCCTCCATTAATCTGAGCACTGAGCTGTGGAGTGGACCGAGAGCCGGGTTGCCAGATCTGTCCCTGTGATCCTCCCTCCATCATAAACATCTGCTCTGTAAGCCTGTACCTGAACTCTGTGCTAAAATTCACAGTCACTATCTCATCCTCGCTCATCATCAGGGTCTCTGCGTTACATCACTGATATTATTTGGACCAGTCGTACTGTGGTGTTTATTTTACAGGTTTTGCTCCAAACTGCTTTTCTGTATAAAAAATTGAAAACATAATAACATAAAAATATCTCAGAGAGTCAATCACATCATCTTCAGCTTTTTAAAATGCTAAAATTTATATGAGTAGAATGGAATGAAAAATACAAATATTACAACTGAGATAAAGAAGATAAAGAGTGGACATACATGTTATTAGAGAACACGTATATTATATTTGAACTAATATTATTGCATTTTTTTTACCATTAATATCTTCAGATGCACTATTTGGTCATTTCTGTAACCTGTGATAATGAAGGAATGTTTATAAAACCCAACAATATCATGTTGCTTAAATCAAGCATCTTTTGTGGTAAGGGTGCACAAACTTTTGCACTCTGCTGTAACGCTTCCTGTTAATGAAACCTGCTGATTAGCGTGTGTTAAAACTCTGTGAAGTTCCCCAAAATGCTAAAGGTCATCCTGCTTTTCCAACCTGGAGAGATGAAGCCGCTTGCGTTTTTGGGGAGGGGTTGAATGTCACCATTTGAATTAAGATTGTCAGATTGGCCGTGAGCTCGTATCGCCGGGCGCGGCCGTCGTGTATGACCTTTTGAGGGAATTGTCATTTTCCACCTCTGTGATGCCTCCATGGCTCCGTGGCAGAGAGGAGTCCGTTCCTCACGCTGTGTAATTTGTCCTGTGTGTTAGCGTTCACACGAAGCCAGTCGTCTACATCCTGGCGGATCTGCGGCGCAGTGGCCTGCGACCGGACTGTAACGAGAAGAAGAGCTGCTGCTGGAGATAGACTCGGAGAAACCGCTGTAGAGACCTCGCTAACGTCTCTGACTGTCACTGTGTTCAGTCATGTTAGAAACTCAGACTCCACAACACGACTTGCCTCGAGATTTCACATCTTAAACACTGCAATGCTTGTGACAAGAAACAGGCACGTCATTTATCCAGAGAACTTTTCAAGAAATACTTTTTTTTGACCAGTTATTGCAACTCAAAATCATTTACGCATTGCCATTTTGTTTATACAATAGCTAGCATTAGCTAACAACAACAACAACAACAACAATAATAATAATAATAGTTGCTATTATGATTATTGTTATTATTATTTTAGATTTTTACGATGAGTCATGGAGATCATCTCCAACTACACTTTTTTCATATTTCGAACCCTTAATTCCCTTCCTTGTCTGTCTTTAAGAGCCCTTAAAGGTTCTATCTAGAACCCAAAGCAGACTGATTCCCCTTCAGTAACAAATCTAAATGAGGATAAAAACCATTTCTTCTCCAACAAACCCTTGAGGAACGCTTTTCTCTAAAAGTGTACCTAATACGAAGAAGCTAAACATTACACTCCTGACATTTTCTAGGAATTAAGAAGAAAATAAAGAGCAATAATTTAGAGTTTGTACCGCACACTTACCCGGTTAATACACACACGCTTAGAACAAAAGGGTTCTTTAAGGGTTCTCTGGATAATTGAGCAGAAGTTTATGAATAATGATTATTCTGATTGTACAGATGATAAAAATATAATTCAGAAATTCTGAAATAAAATTTAATGAAATAGTATTTTACTAAAGTGTGTGTGTGTGAAATACATTTGCTGTAAAACTGACATTGTAATATGCAAATGAGTTCATTTACATGTAGGGTGTTTAATAAACTAATGAACTAATAAAATAAATAAATAATAAAATAAATAAATAAATAAACACTGAGGTAGTTTATGAAGTTGTTCAAAAAGGCCGAAACTGAGAAACAATTTTGATAATAATGCTATAAATCCTCCCATCGAACATGTAGGGCAGTGTGTGTGTGTGTGTGTGTGTGTGTGTGTGTGTTGTTGTGTGTGTGGAGTGTGTGTGTGTGTGTGTGTGTGTGTGTTGTAATGATTCAACCAAACATGAGTACATTATTCAGAATGTAGAGATAATGAGTTCTAAACAGATGCAAGGAGCGTGTATATATTCTCTCTCTCTCTCTCTCTCTCTCTCATATATATATATATATATATATATATATATATACTCTCTCTCTCTCTCTCTCTCTCAGATATGTATATATATATTCTCTCTCTATTTTCTCTCTCTCTCTCAGTTCTCTCTCTCTATCATATATATATATATTCTCTCTTTCTCAGTTCTCTCTGTTCTCTCTCTCTCTCTCTAATTGCTTACCATTATTACCTCCCTTACGTGTAAATTTGCAGAAAAGGAATTTTGCTCTTCTGCATCCAAGCAGTAAATTATCCGATTTCATCTCACCCGTTGTTCTCTTTCACTTCCTCTCTTTACATCCCTCTTTCCTTCCGCTTCAAGGCCTGATTGGAGCATTAAATATTTAAAATTGGAGTATATATATTTAGTTATTTATTAAAAATAAAAGAGTAAAAAGGAATCAATAGCGATGGGGTTGATGGTAAATATTATATGACAACAGAAATACTGCATTTAACCTCTCAGTAGTGCTGTGACTGAGGAGCGGCATCAATAATGCAGGCGCAGGATAAATTACAGCCAACATCCATTATTCCGCTCACTTTAAATACGAGAGCGACCCGGGCTGTAAACAAGTGGAAGTTTACGCCGCATTTACTGCGGAACAGAGAAAAAACATTACCAAAGTTAAAACATAAAGAATGCTCCTGAAATATTCATCTGCCTGAAAGTTTCCTGGCAGCTCCTCACAGCGCTCTCGGCCTCTTCTCGTCTGTCCTGTCTTCTGTTTCTCACAATCAATACAGCAGACTTTTTGCTTTTATTTAAAAAAGAAAAAGACATGCTAGAAAAATAAATGTCATTTAAGATCCAGGCGCATTTTCTAGAAAGTTTCTACGATGATACTTTTTAGTTTATAGTTTGAAAGCTATCAGCTCGAGGTGAAAAACAAAAAGACAAAAATCAACTCAGATTTCTCTCTTTCTCTCTCGCATGGCTCTGGTCCAGTCTCGCCCGCTGTGCTGCGTTTCATCTGTCACTGAACCACAGACGGAGATTTCATCAGGATTTCCAGCAGGCCTGCCTGAACGCCCGCTCGCTCGCTGCTCCACACTCTCCACATAAACACAACGCAGATGATCAGTGAAATCAAATCACATCAACACAAAAGCCGGTGTCGTGCTTGTCTTAACCACCTCGCTGTTTGTCTCTGTCGTCTCACAGCTCGCCTCGGGCTGCGTTCAGAGACGGGCGACACGTGAGCTCGTTAGTTTTACATGTGTACTGCTGACAGCTCGAGACAGAACACAGAGAGAGAGAGAGAGAGAGAGACAGAGAGAGAGAGAGAGAGAGAGAGAGAGAGA
>CM040464.1:319128-324810 GCA_022758105.1 Pangasianodon gigas | reverse complement strand
TTTGTGGCAGTGGTGTTGACGGTGGTGTTTAGTGTGAAAGTTGAAGCTTTGGAAGCTGGTCTGTTACAGATGAGCAGGTGAGAAAGCTAGAAAGACTGAAGCACTAAAGCGCCGCTGCATCGCTGTCTTCAGGTAGAGATGAAGCGAGGGTGAAATCCTGCTGCACTGCTATCAGCACGGCATTGTGGGTAATGTAGGAAACTGTCTGGCAAAGAGAAAACACACCAACCTGTTCATGAAATAAATAAATAAATAAAAAAAATCAGAATTTCATTACAAAATTGTAGTAAATTTAAGAATTAATTTTCTTAATTATATTAATAATAATATTAATCATTAATCATATTGACACTTTACTTGAGTAAAGAATTAGTTTTTTCCTCCTCTGCTGACCTTTCTGTCTGAATTCTTCCTCTTGACAGCTGAATTTGCGTAAATGCAGGAAGGAAACTTCTTTGTAATCAAATCGCACAGAGACAACATCACACATCACGGCACTTTATCAGCTCTGTAAACACACACCTGCTCTGTATTACCTTTCAGGTACGTTCCTTTATTCCTTCATTTCCCTGAGAGTGATGACAGCGACGCTCACAGCTCGGCCGAGATACCAGCAAATTGCCGTGCGTTACCGCGCCGCGCACTCCAGATCGAAACCAGCGATAATTCCAACGCCTTTGATTTCGCCTCCTGTTGGAGAGACTTCAAGCGCTGCTTGGAAAATGACAAATACTCTTTGTGCCACGTTTCTGTCCCTGAACCAGATATGAAGGAAAATTAATTGATCTACAGCGCTCCCACTTTTCTGCGGGGGAATCAGATATTTTATACATCGTCAATTATCTCAAAGCTGTGGATCAGCATGGCGTCCCATATACCGTCAAAAAAAAAGGAAAAAAGAAGGGAATGGGGTAAATAGGGCTGTGCATTAGAGAAGAGCAGAACACGCAAAAGCTCTTTAGCTCTTTATATAAACCACTGAGAGAAAAAACAGCAGTGCATGAATAAAAGACGAGACAAAGCGCAGAATTTTGTGTTTCTCTCCAACTACAACTGGCTGCTAGGAACAGCTGTTAAAAGGGTGTGTGTGTGTGTGTGACAGAGTGTGTTTCAGGGGTTATATTGAAATGTTTACTATAATGGAAGCCTTTAATGAGCCTCACAGTGACACTGCTCTAGCTCCAACAGGCTTCAAAGTAAAAGCACCCCGTCCCAGAGCACTTGCTTCTCAAACCTCAAACTCCTCCTGCAAAATCTCCCCATCACACACACACACACACACACACGCACACACACGCACGCACACACACACACAATAAAATTAGCAGCACAGAAAACCAGGCGTGAAAATCTGCCATGACATGATGGGATCGCTTTACTGTCTTTTAAACCCAACACTGCAAATAAAACGATATACATCACTACCGCACATCACTGTCCTCCTGGTTAGTAAAACTAACTAACTAACTAACTAACTAACTTACTAACTACCCAATTAAATAAATCATTTCTTAAAGATTCTTGTAGTGCTTCTCTACACTCGAAATCAACCACAAAAATGAAATCCAATCCTGGAATTCCATCAAGTGTCTAATTGTTTGGCTATTTTCCTGGAATAATTTAAAGGCTGTTACTCCTATTTTTGAGCTGAAGAGTGTGTGTGTGTGTGTGTGAGTGAGTGTGTGTGTGTGTGTGTGTGTGTGTAGGGGTTTATTAAAATGAAGAGAGTTCAATTTGAATCACGCAGAGGCTGTCAGTGGCTCCTCGGATTGCCGAGCCTGATGAAATTGCTCTTGCCGTTATTTAAAAGCAGTTGTAATCCATCTGAAAAGGGGCCACAATTTAATCCATCTCATTTCTTCCTGCTTTCGCACAGCAGCAACACTCGAAAAAAAAAATCTATCAAAGCGATGTAGCCTGGTGATTTAGTAATTATCTTTTTTTTTTTTTTTACACAACTGCAATTCAGAGCAGATTAATTGAGGTCTTATCTGAGCCAAGCTGCAGGTCATTTACCTCAACACACACACCACCATGTGCTTTATCTTAATCTTCATCATCCTCATCCTCCCCTGAGCCTCACAGCCCTCACAGCCCTCACAGCCCTCACAGCCCTGCCCCGGAATATTACCATCAGATATTTAAAAAATAAAACATCAGCAATACAAACTGCACAGAGACGTCAGTGATTATTACTGTCTGCTTAATCAGGAACTTTACACTGAGGTGATGAAGTAAAGAGGATGTGTTTAAAAGTACACACACACACACACACACACACACGTTCTCTGACGTGATGTTCTCTGATGTTCCATGATGTTTCATGACGTTCTGTGATGTTCTGTGATGTTCTGTGATGTTCTCTGATGTTCCGTGATGTTCCGTGATGTTCCGTGATGTTCTTTGGTGTTCTGTGATGTTCTGTGATGTTATTTGATGTTCTGTGATGTTCCGTGATGTTCCGTGATGTTCTTTGGTGTTCTGTGATGTTCTGTGATGTTATTTGATGTTCTGTGATGTTCCGTGATGTTCCGTGATGTTCTCTGATGTTCTGTGATGTTCTCTGATGTTCCGTGATGTTCCGTGATGTTATGTCATGTTCTCTGATGTTCTGTGATGTTCTCTGATGTTCCGTGATGTTCCATGATGTTCCCTGATGTTCTCTGATGTACTGTGATGTTATGTGATGTTGCATAATGTTCCGTGATGTTCTCTGATGTTCTCTGATGTTCTGTGATTTTCTCTGATGCTCTGTGATGTTCTGTGGAACACTATAGAGTTTAGAGATGAGCCTTGAATGATCAACCAGCACAAGATCCACACAAATTTGAGGTTTTCAGTATATCTTTAGATTAATATTTTGTTTATATCTCTAATGATTGAGATGAATATACTTTGATATTTTAGAAACAGTTTTACAGTGTCGGTGTACAATTTAAAGACCTGCCCAGGCTCGATGGGAGATTCTTTTGATAATCGTCAACCAGAACATTCCATTTTTATTTATAAAGCTCATTTAAAAACAAACACTGTCACAAAGCAGCGTTACAGAAATCTGGATATAGATTTAAATTCTTTGTAATGAAGAAGTCAGAGGTGACGGTGGAGAAGAAAAGCTCCCTGAGACGATGTGAGGAAGAAACCTTGAGAGGAACCAGACTCAGAGTGGAACCCGTGCTCTTCTGCGTGACAGCGGATAGTGCGATTATAAATCATTACTCTTCTATAACTGTGTACTGTAGAGTCACGCAGCGCTACGTGTGTTGAAGGATCTTCAGTACGAGCATGAGAGTTGAGGCTTTGGCTGAAGGTTCTTCTCCGTCAGGTTCTCCACATGCTCCATTTCTGCCATTTCTCATCAATTTAGCAGATATCTGTGTGAGCTCTGAGGGCCAAAGGTGGACTGTACCATGTCATCTTTATTCATCCAAATCCAACAGAAAAATATTAAAAAAAACTCTACTGCATTAATAATCTGCTTCCTTCAATATTCAGCTTACGTTACTGTATTGAACCCTGTGTCATAAGCTTGACATAGCCATGTTATAAACGTGCCATGCCATGTGTTATAACAAGTCATCATAGTGTATGACTTTAACATTACTGAGACTCATCATGACAGCGTATGTCACATGCTGATATTTTGTTAAGTTAACATGATTTTTTAGAAATTTTATGATGCGTTATGACATCATTGCAACTGTTATAAACACTTTATACAGTCTGTTATAGGAAAAATAATCAACAGTAAGAGTAACTCCGCATCATCACAGTGTTTTACTGAAACACACACACACACACACACACACAAACACAGGGGTTTATTCTATACTTACTTATTCACATAGCTAATCAATTAAATATCTCTGTGAAGCATGCTCATTTGAAATCACGTCTTTGCAGAATTCCTTCTTCAAACGGTTTCTGCACTGAACGATTATGAGCCAGTTTTCCAAATGGAGAATGTGGTTTCATTAGAAAACTCATCACTCACGTTGATAGCGGAGGATAATTAAAGCAGAACCCACATTGCCTTTGCTCCGAGATGGCTGCTGGATTGGGTTTAGGAGGAGGAGAATGCAATGATAGAACGATAGAATGGATATAATGAACAGAATGAATAGAATGATAAAGCATGTTTATTTGGGGAAGAGGATGACACATGGAGAGAACATGGAGAGAACATGGAGAGAACATGGAGAACCCTCACTGGCCATTGATTGAGAACGATGCGCTCCCCTCGCTCAACAAATGTGACGCTGCTTCCTGTTAAATGCCTTCTCTTCCATCTCTGAGAGACTTTGCGGAGGATCTGGAGTCCTTATCCATTTAATATATGCTGCGAGAGCGTCCTGACAAATATAGATTTGAATCGATGCGGTGGTGGAGAGGCTCGTTAAACTTAAATCAGCTTGGAAGTGGTGCATGCCTGCCTCACAGCTGCTATCATTAGCCAGTGGGCTGGGAGATTATTGGAGAAATGTCCTTGTATATGTGTGTGTGTGTGTGTGTGTGTTGCCCCAATTACACTGCTCAGATGGTGGAATAGAAACACTGAGAACAGAAATGCCACAGGAAGCCGTTTTAATGGTGTTAAATTTTCCTTTTACAAAATGTCTCGTGTCTTTCATCGTTCTTTGAGGAATGGAGAAGGTTATACTTTTATTCCTGGGTTTCAAACAACTTTCTCCCAACTTTGTTAAGTGAGCTGGAGCGCTCTGGCTGAGAGGTGTGTAACGGTGAGAAAGCGATCGATCGTATGAAGCTGGTGAGGAGATGTGTGGTGTTTCAGGAAGCCGGACATCATGGCACCTCGTGTCCCGAAACATTTCTGCAAAGTTTTGTAAAGAAATGCAAAAAGGTCATGAAGTACAGATGTGTGTCGTCTACATACAGAGTACAGGCGCTTTTAATAAAACATCGCGTGTTGATTAACGGTAATAATATGAAAGGAAATAAATTACAGTTAATTTCAACAGCAACACCAACCATTAATACACCATGGGGGCGGAGCTGCTAGAACAGGTGAGTCTGTGGAACTTCTTTTAAAAATCTCTATCATAAAGGTGGTAAAATTCCAGCACATGTTACACTGGTGTTCTTACAGAGTTCATTCAGGAATAAAAGGAAAAAAAAAATGGTTTCTTATGTCTAAATTTACACTGTAGTAGAAAAACAAGATTAATAACAATTTAGACCCCTTAAGGGTTCTTCAGTTGTCCCTCTTTAAGTGGAGAACCTTTAAAGTTCTACTTAGAACCCTTGAACTGTTGAGTGTCTCCTTCTTACAGAGAGAACTATCAAACCCGAGATTCAGCGAGTAACCCAAACAGGTGAGGGTGCCAATACTTTATTCCTACAGGAAACAAAGTGAATGTTAAACACATTTTATCTGAGGGAGCGCTTAAAATTTCCATAAGTGTTTTCTGATTCCAAGTAGAACCCGTTTTGGATGCTAAGAACCCTTAACTATCCAGAGAACCCTTGGAGAACCCATTTTTCTAAGAGTGTGTGTATTAACTGGGTAAGTGTGTGGAACAAACTCTAAATTATTGCTCATTATTTTCTTTTTTGTACCTAGAACCTTTCAGGCACTCTTAGAAAAGATTTCTTGGATAAATAAGAGTTCCTAACAGGGTTCCTAAAAGGGTTCTCTTAAAAGAACCATGTTTTTTTTTTACT
>CM040464.1:294128-314128 GCA_022758105.1 Pangasianodon gigas | reverse complement strand
TATTTTCAGTACGAGTTCTGGAGAAAAAAAAAAAACGCAGATTATTTTTACTGAAGAAATATTTCTGTATTCTTGTGGTTTTGTCCTTAATACTGACTCAGACATCACAGGGTTAAAAGGTGTGTTCTCTGATACAGAGAAAGCTACGTTTATAAACCTGAATTTATATTATATTTTATATAAGCATAGTAATAAACACTGTGTGTGTGTGTGTGTGTGTGTGTGTGTGTGTGTTACAGTAAAATACTGAGTTATGGGGTGGTGTGATGAAGCGGAGTTCATTTTTAGCACGTCCCTAAGTGACTTATTTCTGTTATACTGCAGCAATTTGTCAAGGATCACAATGTATTTTATTAAAGAACGACATGTCATGGTTTTTATCCCTTTATAGTTACATTTCATGTTCATGAAACAAGTTAGTTCCTGTTGTCACTTACGTTATAGCAGCTATAAACAGTCGTTCCCTCACCAGCGTCTCTTTATTCTCTCTCTTCAAGTTAATAAGACAAAAATAAACGCAGCTTGTTACGCACGATACCGAGAAACCGCAAAGAAGAAGCGTAAACTCCTCTGTCCTGAAGATGTCGGAAAACTTAAAGTTACAGCTTTACCTCTGACTGTTACAAAGCGCTGACACTGGAGACTCCTTCCATCAATGTTACATAAACATCTCCTTACAAAAATGAAATTTTCACCACGTCAATGATTAGACACTTTTTAATCCATTTATTATTACCGGAGCGTTCGCTGTACACGTCCCTGTGAATGAGCTGTTACTATAGAAACGATAACGTATTAGAACGAGCGCATTAATTAATTATAAATAAACCTGTGATTTGCAGCTGCACTACTGTCAGAGCTGCTGTTATAGAAAATTAATCAACACCTGACGACCAATCAGAATGCAGAACTCAGCAGCACTGTGGTGTAAAGTATATTACTGAATAAAGTAAGAAGACTGCACTTTCTTACTTTCTGAGAATTTTTATCTGTATTGAGCTCTAACATTAATGATTAAATATAAAATGGTAAATTGTTTAATAAACATGCTTTCGTTTGGGAGAAGAAAGCTCATTTAAACATTTTTGGGGAATTTGAAGACAGATCAGTGATCAGAGGGCTGATTGATGGTAATGAATGGATGTTGGCTGTTTAATGGCTGTTAAAATGGTGAAATCAGACACATCAGTAGGTCGGTGTTACTCCTGGGTGGTACGATGCTGCTCTCCACCGCAGCCTGTAAACTCCATCTGATTAAAAATAATTGGGTGTCTTAAGACTCACATCAAAACGCTTAAGATTTTGCGATCGATGTTGCCCAAGTCCATCGGCCCGACAGATCCCATTATGTTTAAAAACCATTCACACTGATTGATCCAGCGGCCGTTGTGGTATTGATAAATAATTAAAAAGCTCTCCGTTTAATTTGGGGGTAGAGGAGTGCGAGAGATCCCCCGTTCTGAGTAATGAGGCTCACACGCCTGCCGGGAGACGAGTCGGACCCTAACGTCTCTCCTCGGCGTGTCCCGGAGGACGCTGCCAGCTGGACGCGTCTGTCGTCCTCGCAGGAATCAATGCAATCCGCTCTGAAAGAAAATCAATACGCTACGTCCATTTATGCCTCCATGCCAAGGAGAGGACCCTTCAGGAGGCCGAGCATCGCAAACAAACACTTTTTCATGTTAACAACAAATTGATGTATTCACTCGAGTTTTCCTTCTTCTGTGGTTTTTTTTATTGCTTTTAGTTTTTTTTTCTCTTTCTAGTCTCCTGTTTTCTGAAAGTTAGTTTCTTGAGCCCTGTTGTTTAGGAGAGAGAACAGAAAAGGGCTTGAAGTCAACGTTGTTGTGCTAGAACGCATTCTACTGAAAGATCCATGACTTCTTTTCTTCTACAAACTGTTTCATTTTTTCTGAGATTTCATCAGGCTTCAGAAATTATACGTTTATTATTTAGCATATATAATTTCTCAATACAGTATTAGCATCAGCCTTAGGTCTCATCTGATCACATTCTTAGAGACTAAGGTTCTGTTTAGCACCGTTTGTCCAACACAGAGTTTTCCTTTCAGAAAAGAAGAACCCTTAGAGAACCCTTTTTTCTAATAGTACTCTAAAACTCAAAAGATTTTGAGAATTACAGCACAAATAAATACATCCATTCTTTTCTAGCTTTCTGAAAGGGAACCAGTGCTGATTTGAACTTCTCACAGGAATAACCACAGTCCAGCACCAACCAGCACATTAGCACCACAATCACAAAAACTTTAACATTTCATTAAAATTATATGTAATGTGTTTCAGGGTGGAGTTTAACTGCCTCCTTTAAACTTCTAATTAAACACAGTAAACACATCACAGTAATGTAATACCTAATGATAATCAAGCTATGGGTGTTTACTTTCCACTGCGAGAACCTTTGTAGGAACTCAGTAACTTTGGTTGAGGAACTGGTGCTGATTTTAGTTCCTGAGCTGTAGTTCAGGAACTCTTCTCAGTTCCAGATCACTATTAGAACCCTTAGGGAACCCTATTTTCTAATCTTCACTGATTTAACTATATTTTGATGTTAATCCATCCTCTAGCATTTAGAGATGAATCTTAACACCAGTGTGAATATAAATAAATCTTCTCCATTGTGGCCACGTGTCCTATTTAACGCTGCCGTATGAAGATGACATTGTTTTGTGAAAATGATGGATCAGTGTATGGATCAGTTATTTCAGCATGTCCCTAAGCTCAGGGTGTTGAGATGAGGGTTAATCAGTTTGGACGATGTGAATCGTTTGGGTCACGGCCCGCCCTGTCCAGCTCTGTACGTGTGACATGAGAGTGCTGAGCGTGCACACACTCTGTAATAATGTGTTATAACACTCATAGTCTCACACGTCCTGCTGAGAAAAGGCGAGAGGTGAGAAGGACAGAGAAGGTCCTTGAAAGCATCAGGTGCAGCTATGCAAAGACGACGCTGACTTTATCTTAAGAATAACAACAGTTCTTTGTGTTGGTTTTTGTCCGGACGAGGAGGAAATATTGCACGGCGTCACACTTTTTAAATGTTGATCCAGCGTCTAATTGATGACTTTGTGTCACATTAATCCATGATGCATAATTTAGCATGGATCAGCTGACACATTAACATAATCGCTCATCGGATATTCTGCTCAGTATGACACTTCGGTGAGCGGCAGAGACTCGACGATGATGGATAGAGAGAGAGAGAGAGAGAGAGAGAGAGAGAGAGAACTAACACGTCATGTCATGTCACCTCTCACAGGCTCCTTCTACAACGTGTCTGATGTTAAGATGTTAAGATGTTAAGATGTCACCTCCAAATTCACTTAAAACTGCAGTCAGCAGTGTGTACACACTTTTTTTCCGTAGCGAGTTGGCCTGCTCAAATGCTGCCGTTTGCAGTCGCTAAGCAGCTTTAGTGTCTCCTACTGCAGCCCTGATTTAAAATTCATAAATGCTAATCCTTCATAATTTACAGTTTAAAAAGCAGCGCTGCACACAGGCCCCATGGCCATGGCTCAGTCAGAGTAATTACACCGAGGAGCCAGGAACGGACGACTCCACACTCTCAACAGTCAAGAAAATCCCCTTCGCTGGCAGACGACCCAATTTCTTTCAAATAACTAAACAGATTAGCAAGTCATTTTGCTGTGTAGGTTTGGACATATGGGCCGAGTCGCAGCGCGGCACACACACAGGTGGATAAACGCTGTTAAAGTCCGGTTCTTATTAAGCACAATATCTGCTGAGTCATTTCACTTCATCTGATTGTCTTATACAGAGCTAACAGATTCCCAGGATGATGTCACCGGGTTCTGTGTGTGACATCATCAGTAGGTGTCGTGTGTGATTGCACAAGCTGAGCACAATCCTCTATTTGTCTTTAAAAATATTATTTAGCTATTAGCAGTAGATTCCAGCTTACGTTCTGTAAAGACCTGCTTTAGACCCTCAGTACATGTTATTAACTTCACAATAAACTCTAAACTTCAGCATTAACAAACCTTACACCACACTGCTGCTGAATTCTCGAGGTGTCGATTAGTTTCCTATAACAGCAGCTCTGACAGTAGTGCATCTGCAAATCACAGGTTTATTTATAATTAATGCGCTCGTTCTAATACGTTATCGTTTCTATAGTAACAGCTCATTCACAGGGACTCGTACAGCGAACACTTCATTAATAATAAACAGATTAAAAAATCAATGATGTGGTGAAGTTTTCTGTAAGGAGAAATGTGTTTATTTAATATTGATGGAAGGAGTCTCCAGTGTCAGCGCTTTGTAACAGTCAGAGGTAAAGCTGTAACTTTAAGTTTTCTGACATCTTCAGGACAGAGGAGTTTACGCTTCTTTGCGGTTTCTCGCTAACATGCGTAACAAGCTGCATTTATTTTTTTTTGTCTTATTAACTTGAAGAGAGAGAATAAAGAGAGGCTGGTGAGGGAACGAGTGTTTATAGCTGCTATAACGTAAGTGACAACAGGAACTAACTCGTTTCATGAACATTAAATGTAACTATAAATAAGTATGTGTCTTTGTTTAAAAACTAAAAGTTGTAATTGATGGTAAATTACTGTGGTGTAAGAGGAATAAAACACTGTTATCAGTAACAGTGGTGATGATGCTGGTAACGGTAACTCTGCTTCATCACACACACACACACACACACACAGAAAAGTATTAGTTGATGTTGGGGAGATGCTCAGTGCAGAATGCTCACAGAAATCAGAAATGTGGATATCTTATATAGTTTATAGATCTAAAAATCTGGTTAAACAATTCCAACAATAGTCTGGGATAGTCCAGCTAAAATGCCTCTCTGAATTTTTAAAACACATCTAATTATATGAAGCTTGAAGCTTGCACCAAGAGTCTAGTTTGAAGAGGATATTCTTGTTTATTTCCTGTTTTCAGCTCCTCCTGCTTTCTTTACGCTGTGCTTTATCTCCAGTACATTTGTACCTTTAGTCCTGTTAATTCTCCACGTGTTCTCGTGTTCTCATCATGCTTGTTGTCCAGTGGCTGTATTTTGAGGCTGTGATATAAATCTGCCGGTTTTAAATCTCACCGCTGGCTCACTAAACCCTGCTGTGGATTAGAATAATGCTGTAAACATCATGACGTATATATTTTTGTAGATTTTAGAGTTAGAGTTGCACATTCCTTGTTCAGAAGGTTTTTTGTGCATGGTGCTGACGTGAATTAGCTGGTGAGTGAACGGAAAATAACAGCGATGAGTCAAATTCACTTTTACTTTATGATGAATTTATCCAGATGAACTTTAACCTGTATTCATGAATCGCACACGTCAGAGCTAACAGAAAACAAGAGGATGAAGCTGTGTTGTGTTTTTACCTGAATACAAATAAAAAAATTAATGTATCAAATATCCACCAAACTATTTAATAAATTCCCCCTACACTTTCTCCAAAATCACATCAACATGACTCCAGGTCAGCTTCTAATCGTCTGATTATTGATCCGTTCCTGAAAAGAACAGTGTGATACACCTTCAATCTGACACTTCCACATTCGTGATCATTTTCCACCACAAGCCAGAGGCATACACTCCACAAACCGAGATGAAATTCCTTCTTTAAAGCATCAGATCTGCTGTGATGTTGCTGTGAAGCGAGCTTCTCTCTCCCCCACACCACCACGCTGTGGACGCGCTGAACGTAATGCAATTATGAGAAATGAAAATCAAAATTAAAGCAATAACTTACAGCATTATACCCTGCTGTCAGACTCGGGATTCTGATTTGAGGAATAGTTCCATGCTAAGACTTTCTTTGGAAAGCAGCAGCAGTGCAAAGTTCATATCTTTTCCTAACACTCAACACTGTTTAAGGCCTGAAGGGCTAAAGTAAGATTTATGGGCCAGCTGTGAGGATTATATTGTCTGTGGGTTGCCAGAGAAAATAGCAGAGAGATGTTAGTGTTTGAAACACAGCGAGGAATCGGATTTCTTACAGTTCAGGTCACCGGCCGGTGCAAATACATTCATCAGACCTAAACGACCACAGAAAGAGAGCTGGAGATCAGGACGCTGTCTGCACACATAATAATAAGACATACAGTGTGATTTTAACACTTAAAGACCTTTATAATGCCTGTGGAACAACATGTGGCACCGCAGGAGTGACGAGAAGTTCTCCCAGGGTTCTCCCAGGGTTCCTCACTCGTTGTTCAGTGTGTGTGTGTAATGTAAGTAGAGTTGTATATAAAGCATGAGGAGAATCCATTGTGAAGTGATGAAGGCTACGCAGGGCGATTTGGAGCGGGACACGCCCATGGCAGCCGTATGAAGTGTCCAAGCTGAAGTGATGAAAACATGGACTACAAAGAGAACAGCAGATGGACTCTTCACTCCTGATGTTCTTTATGCTGTTATTACGCTAAATCATCATGACGCAAGTTAGACTTAAAGTTACAGCTTCACCTCTGACTGTTACAAAGCGCTGACACTGGAGACTCCTTCCATCAATGTTACATAAACACATTTCTCCTTACAGAAAACTTCATTATATCATTTATCGATAAGACACGTTTTTCTTTTTAATCCGTTTATGTGGCGCGTCTTCTGTACACGTCCCCGTGAATGAGCTGTTACTATAGAAACGATAACGTATCAGAACGAGCGCATTTATTAATTATAAATAAACCTGTGATTTGCAGCTGCACTACTGTCAGAGCTGCTGTTATAGGAAACTAATCAACACCTTCTGACCAATCAGAATGCAGAACTCAAACCCTACAGAGAAAACCTTACTCAGTGTTAAGAGTGTCCCCTTCAGACATGATTTCTTCAGAATGATAACAGAGGCATGAGCGCAGTGGCTGAGTGAGGCATTGTGGGTAATGAAGATGGAGATGAGGCAGTGGGACGCTCGCCAGCTCTCCGTCTCGTTTAACCGCTCGTCTGTGTGACGCTTTAATGCACACTCACTATTAGAAAAGGAGGAAATTGAGATGCATTTCAATACAAGTGATTGGTTCTTGTTGTGTAGACAATGCAGGCCTACACACACACACACACACACACACACACACACACACACACACACACACAGTTCTCACCTCCTCAGCTGAATGCAGTTGAATGTAATTACTGAGTATGAAGCCCACTCCATTTCTCCGCCTGTCTCTTTTCCTGTCTGGATTATTATTTTCTGTCAGCGTTATCAGTGAGGGATGTGCGCCGCCTCGGCCCGACAATTCAGCCGCCGATATTCACCTGACGTCCCACGTACCTGCTGCATGGCTCACAGTGAGCTTTGAGCTAAAAGATGTGCTGCTTAACATTGCACCTGAGCGAGCGGTCAGTCGGCCAACGGAGACTTCCTGGACACTGATGTGTGACGATGAACAGCATGAAGAGTTGGTTATTTAATCGGGCCGATCGCTTTTCAGTAAGAGCTGCGTTACTGCGTTACCAGCTGTTCCTCCTCTCTGCTCTAAAGTACAATGATAAGAGAGTGAGAGGGAAAAACAGTGATATTGGTCCATGATGGTCAGTGTGATGCTAACTGAGCCAGAAGAGGTTTAATTGGTTTAATTGGATAGCAGGACATGGTGTAATGAGGAAAATATTACAGAAAGTCTCCCACAATGTTTTCTTTCACATGGATTACTTTAATTTTTACTAACAGTCAACTCATGGGAGCAATAAATAACCTTAAATTAACCTAGTTACATCTCTACACCTTTATCCTCATTAAAAATGCCAGGATCTATAAATATACATGAATATGCAAATTTAGAAATTTCCTCCTTCCATCCCTAATCCTCTAACATCGAGCTAATATACGAGCTAGTGAGCTAACTACTAGTAAACTAACTCACATTAGTCACAGAGTGAGATTTCCATCTCAGAGTCTCAGAATTTACATCCTCACTGATCCTTTCTCACTGATTTATTTAAACCTGTCAGAATGTATTTCAACGTTACCATGACAACCACCAACCTTTCACATTAGCTAGCTTAGCTTGTATTTCAGACCTGATTCGGACAAAGTCACAGGATTTATTTAGTGACATCACAACCTGAGCTCTTATGTAGCTCCGCCCCCAGAATCGGTTTAATACAGAAGTACTGAGAACGTCTCTGTTTTAAATAAAATATCATAAATTTACCCCCAAATCTGTAGAATGAGAATCAAAGTCCGGGAGTTTAAACATTTCACAGAAACTTTAACTACTCTGTGTTATATACGCTTACACAAGTTTAGTTTAACTATCCAGTATATTTAATAAAATGTTTGTATATTATTATTAATTGAATTGAGTTTTGTGAGGTCACTGTCCTCGTTAGAGAGCCATAACCTCACACAGATGGAGACTTTCCTCAGCTGCACACTTTCTAACAGGCTGAAATGAACTCACTCCAGCGTCAGGGTTTAAAATGAATGTGCAATGAAGCGCTGTGTAAAATTAAAGTGCTGCTTTGTGTGAGGCGCTAATCAGTTAAAAACATGAGGCATGATGATGGTGGGAGTGTGTGCAGTGTTCATTCCTGTAACTAATCATTCACACTTTCCCAACGCAGCCGGTGCCAAAGGCAGAGCCGAATAAACTAGCAGATTTATAAATGATTAATTAAGAGGAGTCTCGCAGGAGAAGCAGCTGCTATAAGCAAAAATATTAATTAGCAGAGATGAGAGTTAAACTTACAAGAAAACACGTGGTGTCTGAGGCACGAGAGCAGACGGGTCTGATTCTGACGGACCACGTCAGGAAAAAGCATGAGGAGTGTGAGATCTGAGACTTTAGTGCTGTCATTTTAAAGAAACCACAGAGAAAGAATGACAAATTAATTGGAATCATTCGGCCAGAAGAAGGCTAATAACCACTGGATAGTGCTGCGCTCATTATTATTATGCAACAGATATTACTCATTATTAGCCTTCACGTGTTTGGGTGAGTGGATGAGCTTGAAACCTGACTAATAGCTGATGGTTTACACGCGCAGATTAGTTTTTAAGTTGAGTGGAGTTTATTACGCAACACATCCAATAAGCGTATCGTTTTTTTCATAAGATTTAAATAAACTAACTAATTTAGACGTGAATTTGTCTCAGTTTTGCTTGTGACCTGTAAAGCTGATGAGGAAATCATTTTGTACTGTTTGACAAACCGGCATCTAAAATTGAGGAGGAAAAGCAATAAAACGGTAACGACCCCTAATGCAGTGCAACAAGCACCAAACACAATTACAGAAATATGAATCCACTGGAAAAGGTCAGGCGTCCTTTAGAGCCGGCCGTCAGCGGAAGCGCAGAAATGCTGCCAACTCAAATATTATTGCACTAAATGAGAAATTGGAGCAGGCTGACAGACACGACACACAGGTACATCACGCTTCTTTCACTGAACCTGTGAAACTACTGCTGAGAAAAACAGGAAACCAGTGGACGATAATCGAGTCGGAACCTTCATCATCATCATCATCATCATCAACTTTTCCTTCCCTCAGTAATCAGGACAAACAGGCAACGTTTCCAGAGCTTTCTCTGTTCTAACATTTAAACTGCATTTAAACTTCGCTGATTAATCATGAGAAATGAGTTATAAAGGCAGAACTGAAGAAAAACTCCAGGAAGTGAAACACTGGGCTGAAAGAAAAACATCTACAACCTTCACTGACTCACTGACCAAGTGGAACTGATAATAATAATAATAAGAAGAAGAAGAAGAAGAAGAATGAGGAGGAGGTGAAGGAGGATGAGGAGCAGAAGAAGAAAGAGGAGGAGAAGAAGAAGGAGGAGGAGGAGGAGAAGGAGGATGAGGAGCAGAAGAAGAAAGAGGAGGAGAAGAAGAAGGAGGAGGAGGAGGAGAAGAAGAAAGAGAAAAAGAACAGCAATATTTATTTTTAAAAATTAAATGGAAATTAAATGTAAAAAAATTAAGTAATAAAAATTAAATGAAAAGAAAAATATAACTGACCATAAAATTATAAATACACAAATATAGAATAAAATGATATATAAAATATAAAATAAATTATACAATAAAATAAAAATATAAACAACATAACATAGGCAGTACTGTAAATAAAATGTCATAGTTAAATAAATAAATGAATAAATAAATAAAGAAAGCTTTACATTACCTGCTGATGGCTAAAAACTGAACATTTTATTCAGGCTTTTCATGTGTTGGTGTATGAGAGAGTGGCACACTGACGGTTTTTTCAGTTGATGGCCTTGTTTTGTAAACTGAGAGAGTAAAGTTTTCATCATGGTGGTCAGACACAGACACAGACACGGAGAATCAGACGAGATCAGACCATGCTTGACAACAATTAGAGCATGAAGCTGAGGCCGTGATGGACAGCGAGCGCTCGGCGTGGCCGTGTCAGAGGAGTGTGTGATGATCTGATCTTCTCACTTCAATAAAAAAGTCTCTCCAGCACTGCAGGGAAATTTAATCCAGCGCTGTGACAGAATGTGACGATGCTTCACAAAATATTCATGTGTGCACACGAGGAGCGTCAGTTTATAGACGAGTGACTTTATGAGAGCGGAGATGAGAACATGGATCATGAATGTCATCTTGCTCTTATTGTTGTTTCTTCATATGTGGCGTAATAATCTGACCATCATAATCTTGTGCACAATACAGAAATGTTCAGTATTCAGAGAGAACGCAGTGCTCTCTCTCTCTCTGTCTCTCTCTCTCTCTGTCTCTCTCTCTGTCTCTGTCTCTCTCTCTCTCTCTGTCTCTCTCTCTGTCTTGCTCAATGCAATTCAAAGATTACTTTATTGGCATAAATAAGTATATAAATAGATAGAATCAAATGTACATACATTCAACTCTCTCTCTCTCTCTCTAACAAACATAATCCTATTAATCCTTTACAAGTTCCTGTGAGTTACACGTATAAAAAACCTCAGTGCAGGAACAGCAGAGACTCGTGTTCTAATTACCTGTACACTTTTACAGGTTTTTTTCTTCTCTTCACATGGAAGGATGAATTGATGTGAGTTTCTAATCTTCCTGATGCGATGCTAATAGATCATCAGACAGGCTTATGCAGAGAGACGGATGAAATGTGCCATGTCCTCTAACGCACAGGATTATTACATCAATATTTGTGTTAGTTATTTGGCTGCATTGTGCACTGGACTTCTCCGTGTGCGCCGCTTTATTACGCTGCGTATTTGTTTAAGCGTGAATATTTGTTTAAGTTAATATGTTCCACAAACAGATTTGTCATATCTCTTATCAAAATATAAAAAAATATTTAGACAGCTCTAATGTTAGATTATATCATTAGATGATTCCTCGTCACACTCTGTACAATAAACTCTGCTGTGAATCTGTAACAGACTGTGTGATTATACGATGAAGATCCTGTAACGATAGACCTGCGATTAAACGAAACGAATACGTACGACGCTGCTCACGTCATCCATCGGCTCAGCGTGATCCGGAAATCAGCTCGCGCAGAAAACACGGGTTTTTGCGTAAACACACAGTGAGCTCGAGATCATGAGGAAGATTTATTTCTGTCCATTAGCATGTTTTGTTTACGTTTTTTTCATCGCTGTTACCGTATCTGTAGCTGTGCCGCGAGTTTGCCAGAGAATTTGTGAAAGACGTGAGATTTTTGTTCACGAGAGCAAAATCGAGCTGAAAATTGTACAGAGTAAAGCAAACTTTATAAATCCGACTCTGGCTGCTGCCTCACTTCACACTGTCTAAAGTAATGTGTGTTTCTAAATTGGTCTCTTTCCCGTCTTGCTAATAAGAAAGCGGTTTTACACGCACTGCTTCAGCATTAATTGACCGGCGCGATCTCTGTGTGTGTGTGTTTTATTAGGATGCATGAAGTCAGAAACAACTTCCAACCCCGTGTGCACACACACACACACACACACACACTACACAAACACAGCACTGATTATAAATTTCCTTTCGCCAGTCGATTGCAGGTAGAAGCAACAGCTTGAGGAGCTAAAACAAATCTCGGCAATAATTGAAATGTAGCATGAAATTACCCCTGTAAATAACCAGCAGCCATTACACAAACACATTCTTTCTCATTTCCAATAACAGCAACCTGGATCTGCGTGCACCCACACACACACACACACACACACCCACACACACACACACACAGAGTGTAGGTGGGAGAAACCTTTAGAGAGTTACACAATTGCACATTTATCCTCAAAATTAAAAATGGTGATTGATCCGTGGAATATTAACGGTCAGCACTGTTTTTTCATTAACTTGTGAAGGCGAGTGAGGAAGGAAGAAAGGAAAGAAGGGAGAAAGAAAGAAAATAGAGGAGAGGGAAGAGGGAGGCCTCTGTATTTAATGTGTCTGGTGTATAGTGAATAACCCCTGCGAGAAATGTAAATACTCCACTCCAATAACACGACAGCACACTAATCATATTTACAAACTATATTAAATCTGTCCATTGTGTTTGCCCCGCGCTAAGAAGCGGCTCGGCGTTGTAATTGTCATTGTAACCAGCGCCGGCGTACGGGAGGAGAGAATTTAACTGCAGTGATATAAGGTGACTGCTAGGCTTATTATTACTTTATTATTACCCGCTATATGTTTATTAAAACAATTTGTCATGCAGAACAGGACTGGGGGAATGGAAACATTAAATCCCAGCGTACTCCGGCCGCAGAAATGAGTTACAATAAAATTAATGGCGGCGAGGCCGGGGCTGACACCGCCGTGCAGCGTAATAACCCTCCGCCTCGTTTCATTTGCTGATCATTTCCTGTCAAGGCCCTTGCCATTAAACATACATGTTGAGGATTATTGAAACAGGCCGGCTAAAGCCATCAAACACCGAGAGGGAAAGAAGGTCGAGAGAAGCTGCAGGGCCGAGGCTGTGATTCAAACATCCAAAAACATAAAGGCTACTGATCAGAGCCAGCGTCCTGGTGACGATACAAACCTGCTGGAGTAAAGACTTTAACACACCTGAGGAGACGATCCGTTTACTCCACTACGCTTCCTGAACAACACGCTTATAACAGTAGGGTTAATGGACAGAACTCTATTTACTCTTTTTAAAGGCTTTGCTAAACTGCAGTGTTCATAAGGCTACATATCCCCTACATAAGCACTAAACAGCAGTGTTCATCAGGCTACAGCCCCTTACATAAGTACTAAACTGCATTGTTCAAAAGACTACATGTCCCCTACATAAGCACTAAACTGTAGTGTTCATAAGGCTACATGTTCCCTAAATAAATACTAAACCGCAGCGTTCATAAGGCTACATATCCCCTACATACGTACTAAACTACAGTGTTCATAAGGCTACATATCCCCTACATACGTACTAAACTACAGTGTTCATAAGGCTACATATCCCCTACATAAGTACTAAACTGCAGCGTTCATAAGGCTACATGTTCCCTACTATAAACTAAACTGCAGTGTTCATAAGGCTACATATCCCCTAAATAAATACTAAACTACAGTGTTCATAAGGCTACATATCCCCTACATACGTACTAAACTACAATGTTCATAAGGCTACATGTCCCCTAAATAAATACTAAACCGTAGTGTTCATAAGGCTACATATTCCCTACATAAGTACTAAACAGCAGTGTTCATCAGGCTACAGCCCCTTACATAAGCACTAAACTGCAGTGTTCATAAGGCTACATGTCCCCTACATAAGCACTAAACAGCAGTGTTCATAAGGCTACATGTCCCCTACATAAGTACTAAACTGCGTTGTTCAAAAGACTACATGTCCCCTACATACGTACTAAACTGCAGTGTTCATAAGGCTACATGTCCCCTACATAAGCACTAAACAGCAGTGTTCATCAGGCTACAGCCCCTTACATGAGTACTAAACTGCGTTGTTCAAAAGGCTACATGTCCCCTACATATGTACTAAACTGTAGTGTTCATAAGGCTACATGTTCCCTAAATAAATACTAAACCGCAGCGTTCATAAGGCTACATATTCCCTACATACGTACTAAACTGCAGTGTTCATAAGGCTACATATCCCCTACATAAGTACTAAACTGCAGTGTTCATAAGGCTACATATCCCCTACATAAGTACTAAACTGAGGTGTTCATAAGGCTACATATCCCCTACATAAGTGCTAAACTGCAGTGTTCATAAGGCTACACACCACCTACATAAGTACTAAACTGCAGTGTTCATAAGGCTACATATCCCCTACATAAGTACTAAACTGCAGTGTTCATAAGGCTACATATCCCCTACATAAGTACTAAACTGCAGTGTTCATAAGGCTACATGTCCCTACTATAAACTAAACTACAGTGCTCATAAGGCTACACACCAGCTAAGTAAGTACTGAACTGCGGCGTTCATAAGGCTACATGTCCCCTACACAAGTACTAAACTGCAGTGTTCATAAGGCTACACACCACATATATAAGTAGCGTGTATGTAGCCATGCTTAGAAGCTGCTCATAAGGTCATAAGTTCCTGTTAACACAGTTGGATTTTTGACTCTATAGTACACACGCCACATACAGGACATCAGTACAAACAGAGGAGTCCTAAAGGAACATTTATAAAGGCTTATTACAACTGAGCTCAGCGTCATAAAGACTGATGTTTGTCAATCAAGCTGACAGAACACTTAAATCCCGTGAAAGATTTTTGTTGACTCTCTCTTTCTCTGTCTCTCTCTCTCTCTCTCTCTCTCCATCTTTGTCTTTCTCTCTCACTCTGTCTTTGTCTCTCTCTCTGTCTCTCTCTGTCTCTCTCTCTGTCTCTCTCACATTCTCTCTCTCTCTCTCTCTGTCTCTCTCTGTCTCTCTCTCTGTCTCTCTCTGTCTCTCTCTCTGTCTCGCTCACATTCTCTCTCTCTCTCTCTCTGTCTCTCTCTCTCTCTCTCTCTGTCTCTCTCTCTCTCTCTGATTAATCCCCTGATTACACAGTAGATAAAATAAACACACGCTCCCAGCATAATGCTGTAATAATTAAAAATTAAGCGAGGGTATTTGCTCTCTGTCTCTCTGTAAAGTCTGCTGGCTGTTTAATCAGAAGTTTACTTTAGTGTTTATAAAGCTTCATTTTCTTTTATAACAGCTTTTATCCAAGTAAAGAAGCTAATGAACTGTTACTGTGTATAAAAACAGCTGAAAAACTGAAGAGTCCATTCCAGTGAGTAAGGTCAGTGGGAAATGTCCCCTCTCTCTCTCTCTCTCTCTCTCTCTCTCTCTGTCCCTCGACCCCGAGACGTCCTCCTTCACCCCGGTGCGTCCCTCCTCCCAGTTCAAAGCCTCTTACTGCCACATTAATACAGCTAATTACCATGTCAATCAGCAGTAATGCTTATTAATTACCCCGCTGGAAAAAAAAGGCCCATTTCAAACAGCGAGTAGTTTCCCTTAAAAGCGTGCTAAAAGAGGCGGAGTGGGAGCGAGCCGTGTTTCGGTGCACTTATGGCATTAGTCAATCTGCTGTCCAGATGTCTTACACAGGTGACAGCTGCAATCGCCTAACAAGCAAATTAATCACAGGGCTTTTGTGGCGCTTCCTACTCGGGGAACTCATTTCGCTTCATAAAAGGCTTCATTTTGTACAAAAAAATGACAAATTACAGCCACCTCCTGAAAGGGAAAGACCTTAGCTCTGTGTGTGTGTGTGTGTGTGTGTGTGTGACTGGGGTTTATAGGGGTTTGGGCATAACAAGGCCACACTCTTGCATCTCACAGTGGGCGTGGCCGAATTAAACCACGCCCTTCTTCAGCACCAGGTGGCTCAGTGATTCTCAAACCTATTGTGGCCTCTTTAACTGTAAAATCAATAAACCCTCTCAGCACTGATTTATTTTAAAAACATAATCCAGCTATTCAGTTTCAAATGAGTACAATAATATTCTGGTTATTTATTGAATACATAGAGGGTTTTTTTTCAGTCCACCAACAGAACACATTAGGTCAGAGTTATTATATTACATAAAGGCCTCGAGTCAAGTGAGCAATCAAACAGGCTAATAATTACAAGAACTCAATAATAAATACAATAACTTTAATAATAGTGGATTGTATTTCCAACACTGTAACAAAACCAGCACAAAAACAAATCACTGACCCCTGATGTTCCCCTGACGTTCCCCTGACGTTCCCCTGACGTTCCCGTGATTCCACTTTGAGAACCGCTGTTTAAATCACCATCATGGCATTTCCTCAATTACTGAATGTGACAGAACAAGATCCATAAACAATTCCTGCAATTCCAGGGATTGGAATGTGAGACTCTAAATTCCCAGCTGACCCTCGGTGAACAGAGAGAGAGCAGCTTGTAGAGAAAAATAAAGCCTCATTCTCACAAACCCGAATAAAACTGCTGTAAACTGAGCTGTGCTTTTTTCCCCTCATGATTTAAGCGTGAAAATGAAAGGAAAAAAGTGCAAAACTAAAAGTTTTTTAGTCTTTTTTTTTAAACTGCTCCTTAATAGAAAAGTAGGAGCTTCAATGGGCAGAAATGAGGATGACATAATGGTTTTTATATTTCAAAAAGGAAATGTGGGCAATTGAAAATGAACAATGACAAAAGAAGCAGCAAAGCAGAAAAAAGAAAGAAAAAAACTTTGGGATTTAGCAGGGAAATGTTGAAAAGTTAATCATACAAGAAGTAGGAGATAAGCACTCGAATAACGTCCGACACGAAACTTCAATTATCGTCGTTACAATACAAGAAGAAAAGATTTTTTCCGAGGCGAAGTGTGTTCTTAAAGAGGATTACAGTACTTCACAAGAGAGCGAACATTCTCTGTTTATTCCTTTTCATTTAAATGAAAGACGCTCTGAGGTGACAGATGTCAAAATTGGTTTATTACTTAAGCGTAATTATTGCTGTCTTCTCACTCAGTGCATTGTGCTTCACATCCCATTCTTTTCAATCCTTTCACTAAACTGGCATCATTGTGTGAAATAGAGATTCTCAGGCAACACTACACGAGGACACTTTCACACAATAACACTCACACATTATGAAGAATTAGAATACTTATGCATGAGACTCGCATATGTGTTTTGACTGAAATAACGCACCTCGTCTTCTTTACTCTCTTTCCTCCTCGTGGCTCTCAGTAAACATTTCAATCACTGCTATAGATTTTGTTTAATTTTCTATGTAATTAACGTCACGGAGAAAAGGCTGTGCTCTGACTATCACTGAACTGCAACGCAGTTACGGACGACAAACTTGAGTGTAGACCTCATTTTGCAGATCACGTGGTCGGCAGGTTGGCAGGAGGATCCCTAGCCTTTTCAGGATCTGGGAAGATGGAAGTGATGGCTGACTCTCTCACGTGAGCTCCAGACACAGGATTATCACCAATCTGCATTGTTACTGCTGCTCATCCTCATGTCTGTTTTACACGTTTAACAATTTACAGGTGAGTAGCGGGAGTCGATTAGTGACAGATTAGTGATGTGAGACTTCAGGTGAGTCATTTGTATGAGATGATGTAACCTGTGTTCTAGAGATCCTGGTACTTGTTGTCACTAAACATGACCAAGAACCGCCAACTTTTACAAAAATTGCAAACAATAAACCAAACACCTTTTTGGCAGCACTGAGTGAAACACACCAATGACTGTCTCAGACAGAACTCATTAATAATTTTTTAAGATATCGTAATGTATGGTGAAAGGCAGGATGTGAGTATGTAAACTCAGATCCACTTTATTGTAGCGAATCCATGAATCGTAGTCAGTGTCCATGGCAGGGATTTAAATACAGTCAAAGTTAAACCGGAACCGGAAGAGAACCAGAACACACTTTATTCACTAACACACTAAGTGATCAGAGATGCACAGACGTGTATCAGAATTCCTCTTGGTGTGATTTGGTGCTGTGGAGTTCTAACATACGACATACGTGAGTGTCACATATTAACATACACACATTGAACAGTGCCACAAGTGAACTTACAGATACACAGACAATAACACTGATGTACATATGAGGTGCTCAGAATAAACTGTAGTCATGCTAGGAACATTCTTACATTCTCAGGTCAAGTGAAAATAGTATGTAGTATGAATGCCATCAGTTCAGGACACTGATAATGATGATGAGAATAATAAATATAGTATTCATAAATTAGAGGCGATAAACTGCACAGCTTGAGTAACTATGAGTCCAGATTAACAGAACATGGAGGAGGTGGTTGTAGAATGAGGTTGGAAACAAAGATAATCCATAATCAAGATCAAAACCAGGAATTACAATGAAACCAGACCCAGAAAACAAGGCACAACAATAATACACAAAGAAACAGCAGGTTATAGTATAGACAAACTAATCCATGACTAACAGAACAGGTGAACACAATGGGGTAACAAACCAATGACAGAACAAAAGCACATGGAGAACATAGAGAATATCCTACTCTGAAAAGTACACTGTTCAAAAAACCTTGGAGCCTGCAGAGCCAAACATACTGCAACCAAGATTCTGAATCTCATAGCCAGAAAAGTGTACCTGAAGATGAATTCTGTACATCACTATTGGGTCAGTAACTGCACGGAATAATCAGTCGATCTGATTAATGATTTGATTTGAACATTTTCTCTGACAGGACTTCCTCTACTTTTCCAGCTCCTGAACAGATCCTCTAACACATTAGACTGAGTGTGTGGATTTGGATGAGTGGAGAAATTCTGCAAACAGACGGACACAGACAGACACAGACGGACACGGTGCCACTCGTCACCCCCGGGCCGGAGGACTAATTAGTTTTCAAAGCATTTTATTTATCATAGACAAACTGTCACATAATCTGAGCAGTGTGTCGCCGCTGGAGAAAAAAACAACTTCTAATTATTGGGTTCAATTAAGCTTCACTTCTTCTACCATACAACTGTCCCTGAAATGCACACACACACACACACACACACACTAGACCTATGCAGTTCTGTAGAATGAATAATTAGAAACTGTGTCTCTGTAATAAACATGGCTAAGTTTGGTAAGTTCTGCATTTTGGTGCAGTTGGTAGTTTAGCTATGAAGTGGTGTGAATGAGAAACCATCAGAGGACAGTTAGCTCTGTTTCAGTTTTGGAGTTAGCTAGGACCTCTAAATCTAGGTGACTGTAAAAACATAAAGGTAAAAATAAAAGCTATATCACCTGAGAAGTCACACTACTGCTCAACGATGCAAATTCCTCAGTCAAAGTTCACCAAAGAGCCGACCTCATCACAAAGTGTTTCTCCTGTTCTCACTCTGCATCATCACCTGACAGTAATAATAATCTATATAATAATCCATTCTGATCTATACCTGTCTCTTTCACATTACACTTCATGTGTATCAGCGTTCAGCTCGTATCCGTCACTGTCTCCTGAGTGTATTGGCAGGAGTTCGGACAGGACGCTTTAGATTCAGTTACATTTCAGGATGTCGATCTGCAGCACAAGGACTCTGCTTAGTGCACAATATTGGTATTGGTGATGATACATAACTGAAGTGTCAAACAATCTAATGACTCTGCTCTTTCAGACGCTTTGCTGAAAAGTCATTAGAGCTGCATCACTGTCTTCTCGCCTCTGTTGCCATAATTCTGTCACCTTTATCTTTCCTTTTTTTTTCTGAGTAGTGCTGATTGAAATTTGGTCTTGACCTTTTATTCTGGTGTTCATTTCAGACTCATGAATATACATAAATATGCAAATTAGAAAACACCCCCATATCCTTCTGTGATTCCGAATATCATTAATATTAGTTAACTTAGTTAACTGATAGTAAACTAGCTCACATTAGTCAGATTAGTCATTCTCTGTTCCACAGTTTTAATGGGTAATTAGCTGATATGTAAGCTCCACTGTCTATTTTAACTCAGTTAACGCTTAAGTCTGCACTCGGACAGGTTCTGGGCGGCTTTCATACAGAATTCCTTCTGAACCATGAATTCGATTTATTTATAAAGCTCTTTTAACAATGAACACTGTCAGAAAGCAGCGTTACAGAAATCTGGATATAGATTTAAATT
>CM040464.1:271997-273074 GCA_022758105.1 Pangasianodon gigas | reverse complement strand
GGGCTGCAGTTGCCATGAGCAGCTTCGTACTCAGGACTCCATCAGTGGACAGTGGATAGATTTTAACCAGCCGGACCTCTTGCAAAAACTGTGATGGATTTACTGGTTGCACAATTGCACTATTTGTCCATATAGTACACAATAATAGAAGGGATTTATTTATAATTGCACTATCCGTTGCACCCAGATGAGAATGGGTTCCCTTTTGAGCCTGGTTCCTCTCAAGGTTTCTTCCTCATATCGTCTCAGGGAGTTTTTCCTTGCCCCCGTCGCCTCTGGCTCACTCATCAGGGATAAATTCACATATTTACAATATATTTTTTGTGAATCCATTTATTTCTCTAAAGCTGCTTTGTGACAATGTCCATTGTTAAAAGCGCTATACAAATAAAATTGAATTGAATTGAATTCTCCATCCCCGCTACCGTATCTGTAGCTGTCCCGTGAGCTTGCCATCCTCCTATTGGTGGATTTTAGACGAGTGTCATAGCAATTTCTCACACTGACACTCTGTCGTCGGCCGTGTTTGGTCGCAGTGGCACAAAATCACGTCATATTAAGTGTTCTAACAACGCTGATCTCAACTCATGACCAAAGAATTCTTTTACAATGTTAGATTTTCATCTACAGCAACATCAGGCTGAAAATCTTACACTGTAAGGCTGGATTAAAGCAAACCACCATAAACAGTCCAGCTCATAACCACACTGATCATCATAACGATAACCTGATAAACACGACCACGTTCCTCGCATTAACGTTCCTCTCAGTGCTTCTCCTGGATATCACCAGCTGTTCTGCAGTCTATTGGCCTCCTCTTCATGTAGGAGGGAAAAAAGGGAGCGACCTATATGAGAATTTTGTGCTTCAGTGGCTATTGAAAGATGAGGCAATAAACTGCTAAACTTGAGTAATCACACTCTCCCCGAGGAATGCCTCAAATGGGGATGGTCAAAAACCTTGAAATTCGAGACTGTCACATGCGGCTCGGCCTGGAGCTTTTGATGAGATTCATTATTGTAGGGAGAGCCGAGTACAAGTGTCTCCTGATTACAGCGTCCCTCTATTTAAAAGTTC
>CM040464.1:259497-266997 GCA_022758105.1 Pangasianodon gigas | reverse complement strand
AGCGAGCCAGAGGTGAAGATGGTGAGGAAAAACTCCCTGAGATGATATGAGGAAGAAACCTTGAGAGGAACCAGGCTCAACAGGGAACCCATCCTCATCTGGGTGACACCGGATAGTGCGATTATAAATCATTCCCTTCTATAACTGTGTACTACATGGACAAATAGTGCAGTTGTGTAACCAGGAAATTCATTACAGTTTTAACATGAATTCTGTTGATCAAACTGTCCACTGATGGAGTGTAAAACTGTTCGTGGGAATCGCAGTCTTAAAGCCATCAAAGCAAAACTGTTTTACTTTCTTTATCACAGTAAAGTCAGTCGTTTGAACATTGCATTTAAGGATAACATCCAACATTCATCTGAAGATCTGAACCTGAGAATAATGAAATATCCTCTAAGGTACAGCACTGATGTGGACTTTTGTGTTGCGCTATATTTAAGGTTTAGCATTAATACAGATGGCAATTAAGATTATCCAAAGTAAATAAGAGATTAGATGGCAGATCGCCTCCTGCTGACTAACAGCACTTCTGTAACCTCTGCATCTCCTCTAGCGCTTAATCGTGGTCGGATCTCTCCGGCTTAATTGGTTAAAAGTCTCCTCGGGGCGAGTGAAAGCAGTTAGTTAAGGAGTCATCATGAAGCAGCAACACTTTCATAACAGAAATAACAGCTAACAATTCTATTAGCCGAGCCTGAGCACGCTCTCCTATCTCATCTCATCTCATCAAAACACGGCCCATCTGCTGTGCTGTCGCTCCCAAAATCAGTGTTTATCTGGCGTCGAGCCCGTTTACTCCATAAATCACTCCATAAATCTACTGTACACGCTGTAAGGACCATCACACACACACACACACACACACACACGGGATCTGTTTCAGTATCATAATACACAGGAATAGGGCAAAAATGTCTATTAGCAAAACAAAAAAAAACAAAACAAAACAAAAAAACATACATGTCTATAGTCAAAGGATCTATTCTCTCTCTCTCTCTCTCTCTCTCTCTCTCACACACACACACACACACACTTGTCTTATTATCCTTGTGAGGACCTTCCACTAATTAATGCTATCCTACACCTAATCTTAACCTCAGAAACCAAAAGGTTAAAACCTATATTCTATATTTTATTTTATTATATTTTGTGATTAATATTAATTTAAAAATATTTAAATTCAATAAATAAAATTTTGTATAATTTATTTAATATAATAGTAACCTATTTGTATTTATTTTAAAATATATTTATTTTTTTATTGTATTATATGATTAACATTTTAAAAAAATATTTAAATTCAATAAATAAAATTTTATATAATTTATTTAATATAACAGTAACATATATTTATTTATTTAAAAATATATATTTAAAAATACTTAAATTCAATAAATAAAATTTTATATAATTTATTTAATATCATAGTAACATATATTTATTTATTTTTAAAATAATAATAATAATAATAATAATTATTATTATTATTATTATTATTATTAGTTCTTTGTGGAGACCCAAACATATCCATAAGGTCAAACCAAATCTGCTTGATTTTCCTATCCTTGTGGGGACATTTGGTCATCACCAGGATATAAAAACATGCCCACACACACACACACCCACCCACACACACACACACTTTTCCTTTAGCCGTGTGCTTTTGTGTTTTGTCAGAATTAATGAGAAAAGTTCCCTTGCCCTAGGGGTAATTAGTGTCCTTGGAGTTAAATAAGCTAATACTTAGACACCTCTGGCACAAGCAATTATGTTTGTGTATTGAATAATTGATTCAAAGAGGTGGAGGAAAGGCGCGCGCTAATCAGATCTGCAGCATAATGAATTGATTTAATTAACAGGGGAATCCGCGGCGCTTCTCTGGGAAAAAAAAAAGAAAAGAAAAAAAAAGAAAAAAGAAAAAAGAAAGCGCGTGCACGCAAACACCGATCGCGCGCACGCACACACGCACACACACACGCGCGCGCGCGCAGGCGCGCGTGCGCGTGTGTGTGTGTGTGTGTGCGTGCGTGCGTGCGTGCGTGCGCGCGCCTGCGTGCATTTATCCGAGCGAGCGCGTGGAGCACCGAGCGCATAAATTGTGCGCGCGAAAGGGGCAGAGAACAGCAGCGCGAGCGATGCGTTTCAACCGCTCTGTCATCTCCTACATACAATCGGGATTTCATTTTTTCCCCACCTCCTTTTTCTTTCTTTCCTTCCAGCACCACCGGAGCCGGTTCGGTTCGGTTCGGTTCGGTTGTGTGTTTTGTTGTTGTTGTTTGTTTGTTTGTTTGTTTGTTTGTTTGTTTTTCCCCTTTTTGAAGTTTTAGGTCTTGCTCGGATCGGAATGTAGCCGTCACGCGCACGTCTCGGGGTTTTTTTTGTTTACTCGACTTGTGCGGATGTGTGCACGAGCGGAGAACCTCCGAGAACCTTACAGAACCTCCGAGACCCTCACAGAACCTTACAGAACCTTACAGAACCTCCGAGACCCTCACAGAACCTTACAGAACCTTACAGAACCTTACAGAACCTCCGAGACCCTCACAGAACCTTACAGAACCTTACAGAACGTGACTGAAACGGAACAGCACGACGCACACATACACACGCGCGGAGCCTGCAGCAGCACGCGGACCCTTTTTTCTATAATCATTTTCATTATTTTATTTTAAACCGAGAGAGAGAGAGAGAGAGAGAGAGAGGAAGAGGAAGAGAAGAAGAATAGGAAGAAGAAGAAGAGAAGAAGAGAACCCTGCTGGATCCGAGAGCGGAGCGTCCTGAGCCGGACTCCTCCTCATTCCTCAGGACCATGGTGTTAGACAAGGAAGAGGGTGAGTACCTTCAGTTCCCTTCAGGTTCGGGTTCGGGTTCGGGTTCGGGTTTTGTACCGCGGAGTGACTCGGTAGCGCGAGCGTTTCATTCGTTTGATTGAACTCAGCAGCGGAGATGTTTCAGGTTTCATCTTTACATTGCGCGCGCGCACACACACACACACACACACACACACACACACACTTCCGATAGGAGAGAAGGCTCGAGCGTCTCAGAGTTTCAGCTTCAAATGAGATCACGCGAACATGTCACGTGTTAATATCTTATACATTATTATATAATAAAATAACTTCAATCTGAAACGCACATCATCATCATCATCATCATCCTCCTCATCATCTTCCTCATCCTCATCATCCTCCTCATCATCCTCATTCTCATCACCTTCATCCTCATCATCCTCATCCTCATCACCTTCATCCTCATCATCATCATCCTCATCATCATCATCATCATCATCCTCCTCCTCATCATCCTCCTCCTCCTCCTCCTCCTCCTCATCACTTTGGTAGTGCTGCACAGAATCGGAGTCGTTATGGTTCCTGTACTCGGTACCTGAGCAGACAGAGAGACTGGATCGAGTTAAACTCAGAAAACAAACAAAAACCCCGAAATGACCTGAAATGACCTTTGCACCTCTGTGCAGCTTGCTGATGAATATTCCCTCTTTCTCTGTGCAGGATCTGTTTATTTATTTCATTACTGCGTTAATATTTATATCAGAACCTAAAAATGTGTTTTGCGTTTAATTTTCCCTCTAAATGTGGAAAGTAATTCCTGTAATTCGGTCCTCAGGTTAAAACTCCGAGTCGGAACCGCTATAAAAAGCCTCTTTGACCCAAATGTGCTGTTCTCCTGCAGCACTCGCTCAGGGCCTGCTTTATTATTTATTTTTAGTAATGTAATGTAGTAATGGCCTTCACTTCAGACCCATTATTTATGTTTTGAAAATGGATATTTCATATCACATCCTTTCACTCAGTCATCTGAAAACCAATAAAAGAGGCATAAATTTGTCCGGTCTCGGTGAATACGTGTTGCGCGCTAATGTACCCGGATTAACTCAACTGTAAATTGTCTGGTCTGGACGGCCGTCTCGCTAAAAGTTCCCCCTCGTATGATTCATGGCTCAGGATTGCTTTTAACTGCCATCGGCGAAGCAATATGGGGAAATGTACAAGGTGATGCAAATGGCATTAGCGGGAGAGGATGCACAGGAGCATGTAATGCAGTCAATACTACATTAACTACTGAAGCCCAATTACAGCAGCGCAGCAGCAGAGTGGCTTTTAGGAGCATTAGGACTTACAGAGGAGGAGAAAAAAAAGCTTAGATCACCTGCTGCTCATTGCCTAAAAGCTTCACCCTTTACATGCTGGGGCCGACCAACTGCGCTGGCATTTCCACACACACACACACACACACACACACACACACACACACACACACACACACACCTGGATACTAAAACATCACCTCACTCACAGCTCAACACAGTGTAATTGGTGTGTATTGTTGTACCGTTGTGTGTGTGTGTGAGAGCAACAGGATGAGTGTCAGCGTGAAATCATCAGCATGATCGTGTTTTACACAGCTTTCCATCTCAACACAAACACAAACACAAACACAAACAAGCTCAACGCTCCCACTAACTAACGCTCAAAGAAACCTCGTCTCTCCGTCACACACGAGTTTGTAATGTGATGTGAGGTTTTTCTATCAGGGAGAGAAAAAAAAGCACATCGCAACTAAATTGTCCAACATATCGAGATGTCCATATTTCTGCACACGTGCACGTCACTTTTACGCGTCCGTACATTAACGTTTCCTCTCATGATTTAACGCTGGAGGAGTTTTCTGATAAGGTCAAAGTAGTAAGGTTGACAAAATCGCACAAAATATACTGTGATATTGTTTTACATACAAAGACCTGTAAAAGCACAGTACAGTAGGATGGAGGGATACGGAAAGATAGAGGGATACGGAAGGATAGAGTGATACGGAAGGACGGAGGGATACGGTAGGACGAATCGTTAAAAAATGCTGTTGTTTTTTTTTTTGCCGTAATTGTTATCATGCAAAATGTTTTGATTTATGTCTCGACCTAAAGTATCTCCAAACCCGTCGTTCAGTTCAACCTGCCTGCTGTCACATGGCTCATTTCGGCTCATTTCGGCTCATTTCCTGTTTCTCAGTACAAACTCTTTTAGATTTTATTACAAGCCCGCTGCTTTCACACCTGATCGACGCTACTGGATCGAGTCTGTCATAACATCACTGCATTTCTGATTCACATCTTCACTATTGATGAAGTGATTGACTTCGAGCGCGACACCACATCAGGCTAATTCATGATAACACAAAGTATATTCAGATTTCTCTTCTGCATTTGGAAAGAGCGCTTCAAAATGACCAAGAAACACAAATTCGGCCATTTTTATTCCTTGAGAGAATAACTTTGTTCTCATTTTAGATGTGTATGTGGTCATGTGATCATTCGCACCACTGCTCTCTCTAAGACCCTGAGGATGGAAAAAGAAAGAAAGAAAAGAGAAATGTACTTTAATTTCTGACCTTACACACCGTCTGTCCAATCAGATTCATCCGTTCACAAAGCATGTGATTGAAAAGCGACGTTTCAGACGAACACATGGTGGAAACTGTAATAAAACTCGCCTGCGCTTCAGGCTCTGATTTTTATTTTGAAATAATAAGAATTGCTTCATGCTTTACTTGCGTTACCATGGTAATTCTGTCTCATAGCGATGTTATATTGATTTAGGAAGTGGACAGTAATATTTCTTTTGTTATTTTCCTCCTTTCTCTGAGTTGATTTCTAATTTCCACTCGGAGATTGCTTTCATACATTCCTTAAGTCTTTTTTTTCCTCTCCTCGCAATGTAATTTTCTCTCCTGGTATTTGCTATTTTCTAAGATTATTGGCTTGGTTTTATTCTAAATTAAACTTTGCCAATTTCAAATATTGAAATTACATCTATGTTTTTTTCTCGCCTCAGGTCTCGCGCAATATTACGCCTGCATTCAGGACTTAATACTCGTGTTCCCTGAGTTATATTGCATCATCCTGAAAAAGCCTACAAAACAGTTTCCATCGTGTGTGTGTGTGTGTGTGTGTGTGTGACACTGAAAGAGATTCTGTCTATCTCAAGACACCAGATCTCTATCAGACCCGTGCCGTCTCACATCAGTGACTGTAGATGCAGATCATTTCCATCATTTCACTTTTCCTCAAACAGAGAGAGATAAAGAGTGTGTACTTGGTCTCTAAAGGAACCGGCCACTCGGTCCCGGGTTTCAAAATGAAGAAGTGCACACACACACACACACACACACACATCACAACACATCTTGCTAGGTTCATGCTAACCCTGGCTGCTCAGCACTCCGTCGTCGTTAGCGAGGCAGCAGTGAAACGAGACGTCATTTTTGGGCTCCGTTTTTAAACCACGATCCCTGACACGTGAAACCGCCGAGCGCTAAACATCATCTTAAAACGATTAAACCCTTCAGCTGGACTTTCAGAAGAGCAGGGAATTGTGGGAGAAGTGACGTGTCGTCCCGGTGGATGTGCTGTGAGTAATAGTACACATGCTGAGTGTGAAGCGAGCGATACGGCTCCACACTGATGATTTTACAGTAGCTGGTTTTTAATTTACTTTCCTTTGCTCTTTAGACCACGTGTTATTCCCGCCAGCGTCCTTGCTGCGGCTCTCACTGCCACGTGCTCACTGCAGGGTTCAGTCGTCTCGGCTACTGCCGTGTGTGTGTTTATTTATTTATTTATTTATTTACGTATTTGTTTGTTTGTTTTCATTGTTTTCTACTTTTACCTTCATTTTTCATTCCGTTCTGATTGTAACATTCTGGATTCTGATTGGTCAGAAGGTGTTGATTAATTATCTATAACAGCAGCTCTGTTAATCACAGGATTATATTAATACGTTATCGTTTCTATAGCAACAGCTCATTCACAGGGACTCGTACAGCAGACGCTCTGTTTAATATTTTAACAGACATTTATGTAACATTGATGGAAGGAGTCTCCAGTGTCAGCGCTTTGTAACAGTCAGAGGTAAAGCTGTAACTTTAAGTTTTCTGACATCTTCAGGACAGAGGAGTTTACGCTTCTTTGCGGTTTCTCAGTAACATGATGTTTTTTTTGTCTTATTAACTTCAAGAGAGAGACAGTGAGACAGTGAGACAGTGAGACAGTGAGACACAGAGACAGTGAGACACAGAGACACAGAGACAGTGAGACAGTGAGACACAGAGACAGTGAGGCACAGAGACACAGAGACAGTGAGACAGTGAGACTCAGACAGTGAGATACAGAGACAGTGAGACACAGACAGTGAGATACAGAGACAGTGAGGCACAGAGACAGTGAGACAGTGAGACAGAGAGGCACAGAGAGAGTGAGACACAGAGGCACAGAGAGAGTGAGGCACAGAGACAGTGAGACAGTGAGACACAGAGACAGTGAGACAGAGAGGCACAGAGACAGTGAGGCACAGAGACAGTGAGACAGTGAGACAGAGAGGCACAGAGAGAGTGAGACACAGAGGCACAGAGAGAGTGAGGCACAGAGACAGTGAGACACAGAGACAGTGAGACAGAGAGGCACAGAGACAGTGAGGCACAGAG
>CM040464.1:206066-251175 GCA_022758105.1 Pangasianodon gigas | reverse complement strand
AGGAGGTGGAGGTGAGGGAGGAGGTGGTGGTGGTGAGGGAGGAGGAGGTGGAGGTGGTGGTGGTGGTGGTGAGGGAGGAGGAGGGGTCGACCTTTGTGTATAATTAGTTCTCTTATTTAAAGCAAAGATTTTGAATAGAATAACTAATTAGCTGTCATAAAAGGCAAATTAAAGATTTTCATGCCGTTCCTCAGGGAACTCAGAAGAGCCTGATTCCTCGGCTCGCTCGCTTACACACACACACACACACACACACACACGTTTTTCCCTCCCCGGCCGGCTCTCTCTCTCCTCATTAAGACTGTTTTTAGTTGTGTAGCGGGCTGACAGCAGAGCTCTGTTGGTGTACCTGCAGCACGCTCCGCTAACAAGCCATGAAATGCAGGTAGAAAGCGAGCGCCCTGAGCCAGCTTCAACACCGAGCCCTTTTAGCTTCATTTATGCTGAACGCTGGTATTTATAGCAGGTTTTGTGATCCTAACGTGCCGGCTTCAAGAGGCCCGTTTTTTTCCCCGGGGGGGTCTGTGGGGATCTGGAGGAAAGGAAGAACTAATTGATGGTTCCTATCAGCAGCGCTGGACCAATTAGCTTCTCCTTTTCCCCTCGTCTGATAAAGGAACAGGACGGGTGAATACCACGACTTATTCACATCCAAGCCATAAATTTAACTAACAAGCTCTTTTCTATTCTCTCTTTCTCTCTCTCTCTCTCTCTCTCTCTCTCTCTCCCTCTCTCTCCCCTTTGTCGCTCCCCCGGTGTATTTATTCTCCCAGGTTTTTACCGAGGGAGGTGCTAATTATATTACATTCTCAGCACCGCTGATGGCTTGATTGTTCTGAATAACTGCACACATCTGCAGCCAGTAAAAGCTCCACACGCTGAGACTCGAGTGTGTTTGCGATGTTCACGAGGAAAACGTCTTACGTCTGAAGTTTCCACAAGAAATACTCACTTAAAATCATTTCAGCGTATCTCTACATCATCATCATGTGTATAATAAAAATCGGTCTTCAGTTGAAAGCACTAATTAAGGGGTGTGCTGTTATAGGAAAATAATCAGTGACAGTGTGGTGTGATGAGGCCCATGAAGAGCTACTCTTAACCCCTAAAACCCTGACGATTATTATTTTCTGATAACAGCACATCCCCAAGTGTTTTATTCCTCTTACACCACAGCAATTTACCAACAATTAAAATTTTTTATCAATTAAATAATGATGTCATACTTTTTATCCGTTTATAGTTACATGTAATGTTGTGTAACGTCTGTGAAACAATTTAGTTCCTGTTCTCGCTTACGTTATAGTCGCTATAAACAGTCGTTCCCTCACCAGACTCTCTTTATTCTCTCTCTTCAAGTTAATAAAACAAAAAATTAAAGGCAGCTTGTTACGCATGTTACCGAGAAACTGCAAAGAAGCGTAAACTCCTCTGTCCTGAAGATTTTCTCATGTTGGAAAAATTCAGCAACTCTGTGGTGTGATAGCTAAAGTTTAACCCTCATTGTTTTCACAAAAGTGGCAGTTAAAATATTTGTTTTTCTGAACATTAAACCTTGTGTGTTTTGCTTAGTTCCTGTAAAACTACAGACCAATCAAATTTCAGGAGAAAGAGGGAATTGGGGAATTTATTGGAGTAGAAGTGAGAAGAAAAAGTGGAAGTTACTTTCTACTCGTCTTCGAGTTCACTGAGTGATCACTGATCCATGTTTTATATGAACGCTGCCCCCTAGTGTACGGAGGTCCACAGTTCCACAGTCAGTCAGTCAGTCAGTCAGTCAGTGAGTGGGCGGAGCTGAGCAGCTAATCTGATTTACAAAAAACTTAATGGTGTTAGTTATATTTTAATCAACTAAAACTGTTTATTTAAAACCAATTGTTTTTATTCTATTTTTCTTATTTGCTTCAAGAGGTTCTTTGTACAAAATGTATACATTCATTTCTTACGGTTATTTGTTTTGCTTAAAAAAATGAATATGTATAAAACGAATATTTTCAGTTTAAGTTTTCAGAAACAAACTTTGCACTTCATCAGTAAAAATGGCTTCTCCATGGCGTTCGGGTAAAAATCCTGTTTTGTCATAGAGTTAGTGTTAATGTTTGTGTTGCTGATGTAATGAGGAATACATTACTGTTCACACACACACACACACACACACACACACACACACACACACTTGTTTCCTGAAATATTATTGTTTATAAGAGAGATGAAGAGGGCGTGTCATCAGGTGCAGTAATACAGTGATGATAAGTTTACAGACAGAATGCAGTATACATTAACGTACATTGCACTAATACTCTGTGTGTGTGTGTGTGTGTGTGTGTGTTTTCATGCGTGGTGTGTTTAACATGCAATAAAGTTTAAATTTGAAGCTTAGACTTTAGCGACCGGTGAACACAGAGATGCCGTTTTGACGGTGGAGGACGTGAACGTACTGCATGTGTGGTGCTTTTTGAGACGAATGGGATTTTAAAAGCAGTGATGTAGAGTGGCCTGGGCGTTCTATTAGCCGGATCAATAGCTCAGTGTGTGTGAAAGTGTCTTAAGAGCCGCTGCGTGTGCTTTCACTCGGCCCCGACCTGTTAGCGCTGGCCGAGGGGGTGCCGGCGTTCCCAGCGCTCCCGGCATCGGCTTTTAGTCACCACACAAATGTCAGGCAGCAGATAGACTATTAGCATTTAGTGCAGTTATTAAATGGACTTTATTTGTTCTGTAGCTGAAAGGGTGGAGAGGTGTGTGTGTGTGTGTGTGTGTGTGTGTGTGGTGAAGCACTTAGGCAGTGACGTTTCTCACTCAGGGCTCAATGCAACCTTCTTGTGGTCAACAGCACTTTAAAAGGTTAACGTTAATCCCAAGTACGACCCTTGAGGAGCTTTTAGCACCGCAAGAACTTCCCCAACCGCAAGACATATTAAAGTACCTCAAACCCACACTGAACACCACACTGAACACCACACTGAACACCACACTGAACACCACACAACCCCACACAACACCATGCAAACCCACACTGAACACCACGCAACAGAACAGCCAAACCACGCACCATCATGCTACACCACAGGACTACCCTCAGAAATGGAGATTGTAGTCCAGTCTTTAAAGCGTGCATGTTTTATGTCAGAGTTAACATCTGTTATTTTCACTCTGGGGAAATGTAGAAGATGCAGAAATGTGAAACGCAGTCCTGAGTCCTGACCCTAATGAATATGAAACACTCACAGCTCCGGCTCTGCCCGTGTCTCCTTATCAAATAAAAATAAATAAATAAATAAAGGTGTGCAGGACAGCAGCGTTTCCCCGGGCACTAAATCACGCCGTGTGTTCTCCTTATCGCTTGCAGGAGTGCCGATGCTCTCCGTCCAGCCCAAAGGCAAGCAGAAGGGCTGCGCTGGCTGCAACCGCAAGATTAAAGACCGCTACCTGCTCAAGGCGCTGGACAAATACTGGCACGAAGACTGCCTGAAGTGCGCGTGCTGCGACTGCCGCCTGGGCGAGGTCGGCTCCACCCTCTACACCAAAGCCAATCTCATCCTCTGTCGCAGAGACTACCTGAGGTAAGAAAAAACCAACAGCAGAAAGGCCGTGTTCCACCTGCAGCTCAGTGACATTAACACACACCTCACACGTGCGACACGCTAAACACTCAGCAGCGCTTCTTCATATCCGCGTCCCGTCTCGTCACGTTATCGCCTCGCTGCAGGGCAGCACTCGGGTTCCACCGGTTCGTGCATTTCAAGTGCTTTCCGTCAGGGGAGAGTTTTAAATGTCAGTTTAGAGCCACTGTGGAGACAAGCTGAAGGTTTCACCGTGATCATGTTAACGGAATCTGAGAGCAACACTGGTGAGAGAACATTAACATCATGAGTCACTTTTACTACACATCATCACGTGGCGTGCGTTCAGAACTCCATTATTATTATATTATTATATATTCCATTATTATTATTATTATTATTCATTCATTCATTGTAACAAGAAACTGATGAAACGTTCAATCCTACACCCCTAAAAAAATGATTACTCTTTGAGATTCTTCAGTTGGAGGAAATCCTTCAAGTGTCTCTGTAGAAGCTTACAACAAAGTGTTTTCCCGTTCCAAGTAGAACCTTTTTCTGAAAGCTAAGAACCCGTAATTATCCAATCAACCTTTCAAGAACCCTTGAAGAACCCTTTTTTCTAAGAGGGTGTGTATATCTTGAGTAAGTGTGCAGTACAAACTCCAAATTACTGCTCATTATTTTCTTCTTAATACCTAGAACCTGTCAGATGTTCAGCTCTTGGTATTTGTTAAAGGGTTCTTCAGGGGTTCGTTGGATAATGAAGGGTTCTAAGTGAATCTTTTCTGATAGCAAAACACTTTTAGGGTTCTACATAAAGAGGGATAAGTAAAGGAAAACCCTTAAGGATTATAATTCTCTTTTTTAATCTGTAAATGTTGGTCAAAAATGTAAAAATTTTTTGTCTTCTCTGTTTTAATCAGCTGAAGTAAATACCAAGATTTGTGTTTATCATGAAATTGTCTTCAAATATTGGAATATATTTTTACATTTCGCCCGGCCCTAAAAAGAGAGAGAAAAAATAGTGTGCTCTTTTTTTTTTTTTTTTTTTAACAACAAAATTCATTTAAAAATATGAACAAATATATAAACAAGTCAAATAATGATCATTAAATTCATGGGAAAATTATTGTGTATAAGAATTATATGATTTTATTCCTTGCTGTTGTCTCCTGAAGGTGTTCACAGGAAAAATAAAATACATTTAAAAAAGGAGTTTTATAAAAAGCATGAAATTTAAACTGCAATAAAAATACAAATTCACTTTTTTTTTTAATTTAAAAGTGAATGTTGTTTAACACACTTGTTACTGTCAGGCCACAAAGAGAAGCACTGTGTGTGTGAGTGTGTGTGTATGTGTGAGTGTGTGTGAGTGTGTGTGTCCTGCTTTCTAACCATCTGCTCGCTAAATTAAACATGATTATTTCCTGGGCGTTGTGTCTCAGTCCCTCGAGGTCTCACGTGGAGATGCAGCCGTTTATGGTGGAGCTGCTGCTCTCGGGGGACACGACGGTGTTGACGGAGGGGCCAGTGCCGGGGCAGGATGGTTTCTGCCTCCACCCCCACCCCCACCCCCTCCACCCCCCTCCACTTTCCTCCACCCTCCATCACACTCCACTCGCTCTTAATGTGGTTAAGACTCAGTGAGAGGAGACGCGAGCAGGACATGATCTCTGAACTGCAGAGTGAAGACCGGAATGTTCTGTATGATAGGATGAATCTATTAAACATCGGGTGGAGGAGAGTAATGAAAAAATGTGGCGCTGAGCAGTGAGACGATGTTATCAATATCGTGATACATTAACATCATGATACACTCATCTGTGTATCGTTGAGATCATCAGGTGTCAGTGCTTTTAACTTATTAAACACTAAAATTTATTTTTGTACCAATTTATCTCATTAATTTTACCTTTTTAGCCTTTTTTTATTGGTATCTTAGCATGTTATACCAACTGCAACCACAAGGGGCAGCTGATAATTTTTATCTCCTTACTCTTCGTGAAACAAGATTTTAAAAAAAAACATTTTTATGGGCGATTATTCTTAACAATTAGCATGTTATAGCAGTTTCTACCACAAATGATGTTTTTGTAAAATTTCCTATACTGAGACTAGTTTTCATAATACAGTTAGCAAAACCTAAAAGCTAATTATACATATTGAAAATATTATTATAGAAACATCTTTATACTCTGTTTATCCTCTTACATTGGCTAAAAAATAAAAGTTATAAGCTTTACTGGTTACAGAGACACTTTCTATTAAAAAAAAAAAAGAAATTGTTGTCTTGATATTTGTGCCAAACAGTTTACAAAACATAAAATAACATAAAATACTGTACAGTGTCGGGACTTAGCGTTATTCAGCGATGTGTTATTATGTGACGTGTCTAAGACTTACGTGTTAATTTGTTTTATAGTAAAGAAAAAAAAACAGTGTTGGGAAAAGCTTCAATTTTCAAAATGACTTCATATCGTAGCATCACTGTATGATATTTGTGTCACATCGTCACCTCTGGAGGAAAACGAGTGCACAGGAAGTGAGATGAGAAAGAAGTGAGACAGGCGTGACTTCTGATGTCATAATGAAACTCCGCCCACTGATCTTCTCAGCTCGAGATGAATGTGAGGCTCTTCATAGCTGCTGATGCTGGAGATGAATTCTGTTATAAAACAAATTAAAAACCGTCACCACTGGACAAAAGAGAGGCAGCTCACACACACACACACACACACACACACACACACACACACACACAGCTCATCTTCTGTAATGAAGTCACATGCCGATGCTGAATTATCCTCACACACTGAGACGCACTTCATTAAACACTGATGTTTGGATCAAACTCACTCCCGTTATATTCCACTGTTTTGGAGACGAGCCACGCGTTAATTACGATCCCGACTCTGACTCTTCGAGGAGCGCCACTGACTCAGAGCACGACTGACGATCACTTCACTCGAGAACTGCTGCTTTTATTAGAGCAAATTGGCGACAGTCGTTCATTAGCGCTCGGCACAATAAAATCATTAAGGGATTTATTTATAGCAGCGAGAATGCAGCCACAACCGACTGACTGAAACACTCTCAGCTCTTTACATCAAATACTAATACACACAGTGTTTTAATTGGAGCGCTGCTGAGTTCTGCATTCTGATTGGTCAGAAGGTGTTGATTAATTATCTATAACAGCAGCTCTGACAGTAGTGCAGCTGCAAATCACAGCTTTATTTATAATTAATGCACTCGTTCTAATACGTTATCGTTTCTATAGTAACAGCTCATTCACAGGGACTCGTACAGCAGACGCTCTGTTTAATATTTTATCAAATGTTTATGTAATATTGATGGAAGGAGTCTCCAGTGTCAGCGCTTTGTAACAGGTAAAGCTGTAACTTTAAGTTTTCCGACATCTTCAGGACAGAGGAGTTTACGCTTCTTCTTTGCGGTTTCTCGGTAACATGCGTAACAAGCTGCGTTTATTTTGTCTTATTAACTTCAATAGAGAGAGAATAAAGAGAAGCTGGTGAGGGAACGACTGTTTATAGCTGCTATAACGTAAGTGACAACAGGAATTAACTTGTTTCACCGACGTTCCACAACATCACACGTAACTAGAAAGAGATATAAAGTATGGAGTGTCGTTCTTTAATAAATAAAAATTGGTAAGTTGCTGTGGTGTAAGAGGAATAAAACACTTGCTGTTATAGGAAAATAATCAAATTCAGGATGGTAACAGTAACTCCGCTTCATTACTCAGTATTTTACTGTAACACACACACACACACACACAACTAACTAATCACACTGGTATATGCTGAGTGTAAATCTTGATTAGTTAGTTGCTCTTTATTGCTCTAATGCATGGTTGCTTGCATTAGTTGCATTTGTTTTAGTAGTTTTTGTACTGTTTTAGTTATTGTACTGGTTTAGTAGTTATTTTTCTGTCTTGTGCTATTTGCACACATTTGCATGTGCACTTTATGTAGAAATGTGTAGTCTCTGTAGTTCTGTGTTGTTTGATGTAGCACCATGGACCTGGAGGAACGTTGTTAGCTGTATATGGTTGAAATGACAATAAAGCCACTTGGCTTGACTTGAAGTGTGACTCTTGGGCCGATCAGGATCCCAGAACTTTAACCACTGCACTAAAGTTTATTGAGACAAATCTACACATTTGTGTTACATCTCACAGCTTTGTAAAGAAAATCCTGCTTCTGAGCGTTTGCTTTGTGTTGTCAGTGTCACATAAACAGGTTTTTCCATCCCATTTGAACAAAACCTCTCTTTAACTCCTCACCTATCTCCTCTAACTCTTCCTCTCGCTCTGTCGTTTCCTCTCTCCGCTCTAATTAAACGCAGCTCTGCTGGAATAGACGCTGTGCGTGACACGAGGGCGAGCACTAGAGAGAAACTAATATGGAGGCTCTGGAGCAACTTCACGTTCAGCTTTCTCTCTGCTCCTTGTCTGAGCTCGCGGCTTTATCGTGCAGTCAGAGCAGCAATCCATCGCCGTCTGATCCGTCTGTCCTCGTTTTTGCATTGCATCATGGCTCAGTGGAATATAAAAGTGTATCTGTGCTTCTGGATCTCCAAATTAAACATGGAGACATGGGCTCGGAAAATGAAAATGTAAATCTGGTGGAGAGTGGAGGCGTCAGAGAGAGAGAGAGAGAGAGAGAGAGAGGACGAGAACGACGGAGAGATCTGCCCCGCTGCCTCCTGTTCCGTTTGTGACCTTCACTGCACTGTTTCAGCCTCGTGTTCTAATAAACTTAAACAAACAGCTGAGAAATTTCAGCTCTGTCTCATTTTTTGTGCACCACTGAACATCTACTTACATCTCTAAAGTTACGCGGCTCTCTTTTCTCTCAGCTTTCTGTTCACTTGGTCTAAAACTAGTCCGTATCCTTACAGCGAGAACCTTTTAAACTTTTACTCTTCTGACTGCGTTATAGACTTTAGGCTCTTGTGTGAAATCCAGTTCACTTTTCTCAGAGTAAATTCTCATTAACTGTTCTGGATTTGAGAGAAAGTTTCTGCAGTTCAGTCACTCGTCTCTGACTTGTTTTCATCATCGCTCGTGCATCGTGCTCGGAGTAAAAGTCTTTGAAGAAGTGGATTAGGACCATGTGATCATTTTAATTAGATCATTAGCCAAGAATCAACATATAGGTTTGGAACCTGATTTTTTGGCCAAAACATCAAGTGATCTGTCCAGGTCAGATCGGAGGCTTCCATTAGACATCTGCAGCTTTTGGGTTCATTAGGGGTCCAAGCACTAAGTGGAACGCTGCGGATTCGGGGCTTTTAAGGTCTTAATATTTTCCTGATGTTACACTCAGAAACCATAAGTCCTGCAAACACCAAATTTAGCGGAAAAAGTGCAGAATTTCCTCCAAAACATCAGCGACATGATGGTGGTAGTATAGTGCAGAACTTTGTGTAGCTTTAACACAGTCTCGTTATTGTCATTTAAACCCATACATTTGTGGACCATTTAGCACCAGGTTAGATTTGAAGCTATTTTGTATAATATGTAAAATCCATTTTTGTGAATGCCTCCTCATCGAGTTCTCATGAGATTTGTTCTGTATTACCTGCAGCCTGTTCTGATAAAATGATGTTTAAGGAACGATGATGTGATTTAAAGACTGAAATGCAGCATTGTGTCCAATAACAACCACATTTGTGCAGGTTTCTTTACTAAATGTGGTCTATATAATGCATCCTAAATTTCCCACCATTTAAACCCAGGGTTTTGTAAAGCTCAGTGTAAACGGATCACGTTGCCTGTTTGTGCTAGCGTACATAAGGCCACCATCAGCCAATCAGCTTTTAGCCGATATTTCGCAGGTCTAGAGCTGGACAATTGTGAAATTGTGTGTAAAATGTTTTATTGGATTGTCTCAAACTTTGTTTTCGCTAAAATTAATTGGCTAAAATGCAGAGATTTAAGCTGATTGTGACCAGATGTGAAATATTTGTATAATATGAAGATGACAGATTTAGTTAAAATTGACTCCTGGGTTTAAATATACAATTCAGAAACATTCATGTTTTTTCTCAGACAGGAACTTCTCGGGATTTTTCACTATAACAGAGTTTTTTTATTTCTACATTATACAGAAGATTGCTTTATATTTACTTTTCTATTTTGGCCTTGTGTTGAATCTGGGTGCTGTAACACTAACTGCACCCTGGAGACTATTTATAAAGTAACGATGTGCAAAAGTCTTGGCACCTTATTTTTTCTTAAAATACAAATTTAATCTTAGATGTTTATTTTATATCTTCTGCTTGAGTGTCATTAGAAAAAAGGGCAAATTTCCAAATGTTCTTTTTCTAAAAAGTGTTTAAATAAAGTAAGATTGTCAGTAATGGAGCACTTTTAAACCCATACTGGAGGCTGTTCTGGTTTTACTGCAGAAACAGAAGAACCGTGTCAGGTTCTCCAACATGCAGAAAAACTTACAGCTGATTTCTTTATAAAACTACGACAGAGAACCTGAGAGAACCGACGCTGCTTTAAAGACTTAAACATTCACAGAAACACTGACCTGCTTTACTTTATTTCCGTTTACTGTTTAGGTTTCTGTGTTTTACAGAATGTGCCTAAGAGTTTTGCACAGCACTATGTGTATATAAATTTATATCTAAATATTTCCTCGCTTTGCCCTGTCCACGTTCTTGGCTCCGCTCCGTGTCTTTGTTGGAGCGGCTGCTGTATTGCATCAGGGCTACAGGAGAGGAGAAATGTTTAAATGTGTTCTGTGTTTTTACTCTTCCAGGCTCTTCGGGACGACGGGGAACTGTGCAGCCTGCAGTAAACTGATCCCCGCGTTTGAAATGGTGATGAGGGCCAGAGATAATGTTTACCATTTGGACTGTTTTGCCTGTCAGCTTTGTAACCAGAGGTGAGCGAATGAGATGTCTCCTTTCTTACAAATCTACACTGAAAACATCATCACGTCCTGTTTCTGTACGAGTCGTATCACGCCATCATTTTGTCATCATTAATACACTTTATTACTTGTTTGACAATATTGAGGTATTTAGTTTGGGGTGTTAGTGAGCAGATGCAGGATTTCATCCTCGACAAGAGTAAAATTATATATTATACGCTGGATATTAAGCTAGATTTAATGATAAAAATGTATTAAAAGGTCATTGGGACTGAAAACCACAAGGCAGCATGGATCTCGGCCTGTTTTGGAAATTAAACCCTCAGAAGAAAGACTTCTTTCCCTCCAAACATTCCTGAGGAGCAGAGGAGAGTGACGCTGATTTAGATGCTGCAGACTGTGACGTTCTCCTAAACACTGACTTTACACGGAGTTATTCCTGAAACCCGGCAGTGAAGGAAACCCAGTGAGAGAAAAAAATCTGCAGATTGTGTTTTAAAGACTGTTAGAATATCAGAACACACACAGGAGATGAGTTTTATTCAGTAATGTGTGTGAGCTTCTGCACCTAGAAACATTCATGATACACAAACACAGAAATAATCCCAACGTTCTCAAAGTCAGGTTCATGAGACACACCTCAGAGATCCGAGATTTTATTACACTTATTCCTCCTATAATTAATATCAACCAGAAGCTAAAGACAAATTTAATAAAAGTGGGTTCTCTGTTTTACAAACTCCAATAAATTTCCAAAATATTATTATATTATTATATTAGAGGAATATTATTATATTAGAGGAGCTCTGATTTGTTCTTTACAGTTAAGGTGGTCACTGATAGTAAAAAAAAAAGAAAACGTTTTACTCCTGATATAATCCTCTCAAACCCAGTGCGATGAATGACGGAGAATGATGAGTGTTTTATTGAAAAAAGTAAAATAAAAAAAAAAACAGAGATGTGCACACAGATGCCCAATTTCCATAAAACAGACTGAATTAGAGACTTTATGAAAAGGTGAAGTGGATTATCCAGGAAAGTTTAAAATTCAATACTGTGTTTTAAACATTTGGGTTTTTCTGATACTGTTTTGAAATCTATAACTCTTCAAATTCAGCACTCAAATCACCACATTTTGCCTCGGCATGGAGGCTGAAATAAACACAGAGCCCTGGTCTCAGAGCACTGTAGCGTTTGCTGATGGCAGGAACCCGACTCGTGCTGTGCCACTCTCGGCCTCGGTGCCAACCCGGTAAATTAGCGTGGCACTGATTGATAAGCGCTGATGCCACAGGCTGGGGTCTTATCACGCCTCGCGCTGCCATCTGTGTAGCTTTTATATGCAAACATCAGTGAGGGAAAAGCAGCGTGTACACCAGAGGAAGGTTTTAGGAAGCTTTTTAATTGCTGGACAATTTCAGGGAAAAAAATTTGGAGAGATTTGTGTTCTGTCTTGGCGCAGATTGACACCGAGGCAGGATTTCGCTTTTGCCTTTGCTAGTCACGGTTGTGTGAGTTTCATTGTGTGCCAGTCCTGTTGGTTAAAAACCGCCTGCATTTGAAGTTACACCTTCATGCCACATCACAGGGATTGTGAACAAGCAGCTAAACACAAAAGTGACGCAAGCAAACAGCAGAACACTCAGAACCGAAATGTGTTCAGAGCAGTGAGTCAGAGGGAATGTAGGACACACAGCACTCACCGAGCGATAGGAAAATAGACTTTAATGCAAACTCTCAGCACAGAATCGCCAAAAGCAGTCCTGAACTCTGCACTACACTCGGGTCAGACGTGGTTTACTCACTGCTGCGATGGTTTATTCTCGTTTTTTTCCAGGTTCTGCGTAGGCGACAAGTTTTTCCTAAAGAACAACATGATCCTGTGTCAGATGGACTATGAGGAGGGCCAGCTCAACGGCAGCTTCGAGACGCAGGTCCAATAACGCCAACCTGGCGGAGGCAGCAGCACACACACACACACACACACACACAAACACGCAAACACACATTCACACACACTCACACAGGGAGGAGCGTCTGTCTGCTTGCCTGCAATACTTTTTACAGTAAAAGAAGCCCTCGTTGGTCCTTTAGGACTCTGGTGTAAATGTTCTACTTTTTGGCCTTTTCCTCGACTCGAGCATTTATAAGTTCTGATGTACAGTCGTGCCTGCGTCGCTGAGCACCGTATCGCCTGTATGGGTTTTTGTGATGTTTTTTCTTTTATTCCTCATTCCTCATGGTTAGGATGGTAAGATGGAGGGTGATGTACAGTCTGTTTTTTTCTGTATATATATATAAACTGGAACATTTATTTTATGAAATTGTAATGCAATTTTATTACTAGTGTGAATTAAAGAACAAAACACGATTCTTAAATGTTCAAACGTGTTTTTTTGAGTTTATTGTGAAGAGGCTGGTCCATGGCTGCGTGTCCATGTTCTGTAATTATGCATCTCACTTTAAAATAAAGCTTCAAAATTTTTGAGACAGTTTATAAAAAATAAAAGTAGGTCTTAAAAAAAAATCAGACCGGAGCAGATACGGTGCGCAGACAGAGAGACGTGCTTTAAGATGAATTAAACAGGGTTTTATGTTGGAATAAAGTAAAGACTTCAAATCTCCAGCTGATCTTGTGCTAATAAGAGCAGCAGTTAAAGAACCAGCGACGCTCTGAGCTTGTGGTGAAGTCACACGTCACTCGACTCGCCATCTGACTCCGAGCGTGATTTGGCTCCGATATCAGGCTATTTCAGATCTGATTCTGTGCTTGGGTTTGTGTAAAGCGCTGATTAATTCATTTGCATTTAAACCACACACAGTACTCATGACATAAAATGACAAAAATATGTTTTAATATTGATTATAGTGTCACAAATTTTTCTGACAAAAAAACATTATTAATAGGAGCCGTGTGTTAGAAAAGTTTCATGTACAAAAGAAGTGCAATTTAAATATTGTGACGGAGGTGACACAATCTTTCATCACATTACTTTTTATTTTTATCTGTTGGTGGTGTTTCTCGTTTCTGTGTTCCAGGAACCGCAGGAGAGCTGCTTTACCGAGCCTCCGCCATTTAAAGAAATTAGTTTCATTCATAATGGCGAGAGAATCAGTCGGGGGCCTTCAGCGTATTGAAATTTCATTTACTGACGTCCGATATTTAGTTAAAGAACACAAAATAACGCCAAACTCCGCTCCATAGTGTCACTAAATGGAGGCTTTCATGCTATTCATAGAGAAGTTTCTTTTTTCTTGCAAAGCTTTCAAAGCTGTTTCAGACTTAAAAGGACATCAAATAATTAAAAAAAGAGCAAACACAATCTTCAAGACCAAGTTTTCTTTCTTGTCTTTCCTCAGGAAGCTGCTCTTAAAGTTAGAAAGTAAAAGAAACAGAGACGACGTGTTCATGTTGCACTTTTACTGGGTTTTATATTCGGTGTCCGGGCATAAAATTTTACTTTGCATACACACACGTCACTTTATCCACTCAATCTAACACACAGGTCACGCTGTAGGTGTACAATTACTGACTGTAGTCCATCTGTCCCTTTGCCTAAAGTATTGGCACCCCTCTATCCTCTCCATCAATGCAGCACCACTAAGCAGATATTATTATTGTTATTGTTATTATTATTATGTTGGTGGTTTATTCTCAGTACAGCAGTAACACATATCACTGTGTGTGTGTGTGTGTGTGTGTGTTGGAGGAGTATGAGTGGATCAGTTACAGCAGTGTCAGTGTTGTACTGAGAATGAACCTCCACCCAAATAATAATAATAATAATAATAATAATAAGTGCTCAGTGGTGGTCCCTTATCATTGATGAATGAGGTAGAGGGGTGCCAATACTTTATATAACTGCAAACTGACACACATCATGCCGAACACCATGAATTAAGTGAACTTGACCTTTGACCTGTAATTGTGCAATTAAGCCAACATTATTAAGTGCAGAGCAAATCACCATAAACTCTTAAACCTGAATCTTACAAGTGCACATGGCCAACACATGCAAGCTGACCTTTTGCTGTTCAGCACAGGTTTTACACACACACACACACACACACACACACACACAGTGTCTAATTTCCTTCCTAAAATTACAGGGAGTGCAGCAGCAGCACTGTGGGCGAGACGTGACATTCAGCGAACGGCTTTTTCTCCAGCAGGAAGTGGACCAGCCACATCATTTGCTAACAAATAAATCAAGTGTACAATGTGCATTAATTAGAAATTCATTAAAAATTCCGACTCACAGGCAGGTGTGCAAATAAAGGATTAGCGAGACAGCAATTACACCACATAAGAGTACATTTTAATTACATCTCCTGGATTGATTTACAGAGAGAGACAATCAGGCTGCATGCAAACGGCTGATTGCTCATTTTCTGGAAGAAATAATGAGGAAAAGACTTCAGCAGACACACTCTCACACACTCTCACACACACACACACACACACTCTCTCACACACACACACTCTCACACACTCTCTCACACACACACACACTCTCACACACTCTCTCACACACACACACACTCTCACACACACACACAGGGTGCCATTAAGGTGAACACAGTTCGACTCAGGTGTACACTGATCACACTGTAGATCCTAATCGTCCTAACATTCAAATAAATAATATGTAAGCAATAAACAATGTGTGTGTGTGTGTGTGTGTGAGTGTGTGTGTGTGTGTGTGTGTGTGTGTGTGTGTGGTAGATGAAGTGGAGTTACTTTTACCGCCCTGATTATTTTCCTACAACGGCATGTCCCCAAGTGTTTTATTCCTCTTATATCACAACAATTTACCAACGATTACAATTTGTATTTATTTATAAAAGAATGACACACTGTACATTTTATCCATTTATAGTTACATTTAATGTTCATGAAGTTAATAAGACAAAAAAACACAGCTTGTTACGCATGTTACCGAGAAACCGCAAAGAAGCGTAAACTCCTCTGTCCTGAAGAAGTCGGAAAACTTAAAGTTACAGCTTTACCTCTGACTGTTACAAAGCGCTGACACTGGAGACTCCTTCCATACATGTTACATAAACACATTTCTCCTTACAGAAAACTTTTACAGGTTTTTAATCTGTTTATGTGGAGAGAATGAGCTGTTACTATAGAAACGTAACGTATAGATAACGTATTAAAATGTGCGCATTAATGTATATAAACCTGTGATTTGCAGCTGCACTACTGTCAGAGCTGTTTTGTATTTTATTAGAATAAATTTACTCCAGTTAATTCTGAGATTAAACACAAAGTCTTTTTTTTTTTTTTTTTTTTTTTTTTTACCAAGGGTGCCAAGAATTATGGAGCTGACTGGTCACTAATTTTCAGGTCATTTGCATTCAGATACATATTAATTCTCCTTGCTTTAAAGAAGGTTGGTCTGAGAAAAATGGTCCATGTTCCAGACGTCCTAAAAGGCAGTTCTGCCAGAGAGCTGGAAAAAAATCTGCCTGCGGAAGCATAAACTCGCTCTAACAGCGTTCTGCTCATTCTGTGATCTCATTCTTAAATTAAACCAATTTGCCTAGAAATTGGTTTTAAGGTCTGCACAGGGTGGTTCTGTGCATTAGCCCCCACCACACACACACACACACTTATACTTTCATAGTCACACACCTCCTTTCCTCGCTGAAAATCATGTTTGACTTTGAAGTGCTAATTTTGGAAGTTTAGCCAATTTTTTATTTGCTGCTTTGAAATCTATCCTCTAAGCCGCTGCACCAGCGATGAAATATGCAGTCTCTCCACAATGAGGGATAAGTGGCCAAAATGAGAAGCGCCTGCTTCTCTCCCTGCGCATTATATAACTGTGAATAATCTGCACGCTGCACTTTTCCTATGGCGCTCGCCGGTGCAATTTATTTCCACTAACATTATGCAGCCTCCCCTCCTCCTCATTTTCCAATCTGCCTGCCTTTCAAGCTCGGTGGGCACTATTTAGAATGCTGATGACAAACAAAAATGGGTTTTTCTACGAGGAAAACCACCCCGCCATCATCATAAAGTTGAGTTTCAAAACAAGAAAGGGGAAAATGCACTACATGTCGTCCATTCGAACAGACAATGAGGGCAATTTTCAATCAAAAGAGCATCTCGGACCAAAATCCAATAACGGAACGCTTACGAACGGCAGGGCTGAATCCGTACACCCACTACACAAACAATGCAATAAAATTATCTTTTTCAGCTCAGAATACTAGATATAATAATAATAATAGTTGGGAGGACGCAGAGGGAACAGGTGAGGTTTATTTATTCACACACTCCGAGGTGCATGTGTTTTTCAGCATCAGTTGTGGAAAAATAGAGAAAACAGAGAAAACATCGATTCCATTGTGGCTGGAAAATGTCATTATTTGAGTCAGCCTTGGGATGGAGAGGGCCTGAGATCAGAACAATGAGAAGAGGCCTCGGTAATGGAGGAGCCTTGAATCTCACCTCATAAAGCGGCCTAATGGATGCACGGATGACCTCAATCACAAACCTCGCTTTTATCCTTTCCAAGCTGTAGATGGCAGAATTATGTTAAAATAAGTTGATCAGATTGGCTCTTCACAAAAGCCTGTATTTTCCTCCAACACACACACACACTCTCTCTCTCTCCCTCTGCAATAATGATACAGCAGCCAAAAAGCCTAGGGAGAGAGAAAAAGAGAGAAAAGATTTAGAACGCCCCCCTCAACACCCTCTGTATGATCTCCAGCCCCATCCGATGCTTTGCCACGGCCCTGTACTTGGCAATAAATTGCTTTGGTAATCAGCTTTTTGAAAAGCTTATTTACTGCTTGTTTTTTTTTGTTTATTGTGCTCCTCCGAATGAAATATAAAATTGGATTTCATTAGATGTGCAATTTTCTCTTTCTCATAAAGAAAGCACAAAGAGAGAGAGAGAGAGCGACACAGAGAGAGAGAGAGCGACAGAGAGAGAAAGAGGGATAGAGAGAGAAAGAGCGATAGAGCGAGTGAGAGGGATAGAGAGAGAGCGATAGAGAGAGAGAGAGAAAGAGAGAGAGAGAGTGACAGAGAGAGAGAGAGAGAGAGAGAGAGAGAAAATCACCTTGTTGGCTATAGAGAGTGGATTCGGGGTGCAGTGTATATATTACTGCTGATTGAGTTTCTCTCCAGGCTGATGCAGTCCTCTCCTGCTCTAACTACTGATAGAATCCTGAGTGCAACGTGAGCTCCGCTCTGAAAGGAAGGCCTCTTGCGAGACATTACACCCCCTTATCCAATAATACGCTGTGCGGAAAATAACTGCGGAAAATCACGTCTGTGACGTCAAACCCTCACCTGATCCTGGATCAGACATCACGCTCACTAACAGGCAAAACTTTCCTCATTTTCTGACCCCGAACCTGCGGCGTAACTCCGTCCCCTGGCCATGGAGCTAGCTTTCTGAGCTATTATGAAGATGGCATGTAATTGCATGTTTGCTTTTCGACCGGGTGCACTGCTCGGACACAACATTCATTTAACTGCAGCTTCACTAATGCACAAACAATGTACTCCATCACTCCAGGCTCCATCACTCCAACAGCTCCTCCTTCGGTTTCTGACGTTTCAGTCAATACGTGTGTCAGTGAACAAAAAAAAAAACAACATTGACGTAGTTGCAAATCGACACTCTCTCATGCTGAGAGATTACACACTTACACACGTGCACACACACACACCCATACACACACTGACCAGATGAACAACTTCAAATGAGTTCCACCACACAAAATTAACAGACAGTGAAATTCAAGTCCAGATCAAGAACCTCCACAGCACATGTGCGTGACGTGTCAACAAAACAAATCGATCCGCTGTGAAAACAGATAACTAGCGGTGGAATAGCAAACCTGAGCTGAGCGTTCTGTGCAGCCATCCTTTTTAAAACAGCACCATCTGCAGGGAACGTCCTGCCTCCAGAGTCAGAAGAAGAAGAAGAAGAAGGAGACAGAGCAGGAGAGGAGGGAAGTGTGTGCTGGAAGCTGCTACAGTGAGGATTATCTCCACTTCCACTCTGCATGGTTTCCTTTCTAAAGCACGTCAGAAAGGTTAAGGGTCAGTAAATCAAATTTATTGAGTTCTGAGAGAAGGAAGAAAAGATGAGGGATTTCTAGGAGGTGAAGAGGAGCAGAGACGTACCCGAGATGAGTCTGAATACCTAACCAGAATAGCGGCAGTGACTCAGGATCCAAAATAAATCTATTTACAATCTTAATCATAGTTACCTCAACTACAGAAGATGCAATAAAGAGCTGCCAGGAACTTCATCATCAGAAGGTACTCTGATGCACATGGATGCTCTAAAGACTTCCCAAAAAACAGTTAATACCCAAATTTCACCTGTTTCTTCAGCGTTTAATCTCATCTGTACCCTGTAGAGCTGCTTCTGTAATCATAAAGACGGTCCTGTGCTCATCTCAGGACTCTTCTCCACAATCTGCTCACACTGAACATCCTGTACACACACTCAGTACTGTGTGTCTTTACTCTTCTTCACCTGCACACTGAAATGATTTATAATCGTTTATAACCGGTGTCATTAGGGATCTAAAGCTACATCCAGATTTCTCTAAAGCTGCACCGTAGCAATCTCTACTGTTAAAAGCTCTGAATAAATAAAACTGAACAGAAAAGAGGTTCTGGTCTGTTTTCAGTGGAGCTCTCGGGAACACCAGTGATACCCATCTGGACCAGAAAAACAATCATAATTTGCACAGAACTAAACGGTGACCCGGCTGATTTCAGACCGTGATGAATCAATTTACTGGAAGCAGAACATTTATTAGGAAAGGAATGGTGGAATTGGAGAGATCTCAGAGGACTTCTCTTTGTCTGCCAACCCGACTTCCCTCATTAAGAACGAACACCAGCGGCTGTAGGTTTCTGACACCAGAAACCTGATGTGCTCCAACAGCTGTCTCTCGACCGGAGCTGATCCCACGCTCCCACATCCTTCTTTATTTCTTCTCTCATTGTACTACAGATGCCTGCTGGTGTCTTCTGCAGCAGGATATCAGCAGATCCCAGAACATTACTGAGTCCCACATACCAGCTTTTGAGAACGTCTGTAAACACAAACTCATCTATGTAAGGCATGTGTTTATACAATGAAGATCCTCTAACGATAGACCTGCAATTAAAGAACATTACTGCGTCTGATGCTGTTTACGTCATCAATCAGCGTGATCCGGAAATCAGCTGGTGCAGAAAACGGGTTCGCAGTGATCTCGAGGTAATGAGGAGGAATTTTCTGTCAATTAACATGTTTCGTTTACATTCCTCCATCGCGCTAATGTATCTGTGGCTGTGCCATGACTTTGCCGTCCTCCTATTGGTGGATTTTAGATAAGCATCGTAGCAATTTTCTTACACTGCCATAACTTTGTCATCGGTCGACTTTGGTCGCAGTGGCACTAAATCACACCACATTACATGTTCTGATGAACACCATTGATCTCAACTCACAACCAAAAAATTATTTTATGATGTGAGATTTTTGTCTGAGAGAGCAAAACTGGATTGAAAAAAGTAAATGACTTTAGCATGAGTAATTAAATTATTCAACAAGAGCAAAGTCAGTTTGGAAGTGAGATGTGAGAAGCTAACACAGTTCTGTTTACAAAGCCATAAGCGTACCTGGTCCTTCTAACACACAAAAAAGAAAAAACTCACTGTTGTTTGATCTATGAAGTTTTCAGGTGGTGAACTCTAAGGTAGCCTGAAATCCAAATTGGATCTCTGTAGAATTGACACACTTTCCACTAGCAGGTAAAACATGCTTCATATATGATTAATTAATCGAGGCAGGCTGCCATCTGCGTTTTAACCGATTAAAAGTGAGATGCACCTTTTGATGTGAACCTTTAGGGAACAAGCAGCGTCTTTGTATTTCGAGCTTGATTAAGCATGATGCTCAGGAAACTTCTCCAGTTCAAAGTCTCTTTAATTTGTTTCTGAGAAGAGGCATAGAGGCATAGAGGCATTTTATAAATCCTGTCCATGTCCAGCTGGCATGCTGGATTCTTCTTCTAAGTGAATGTTCCACTCAGGACCAGGGCCATTCGCCGGCTCGTTTCATTTTTGCGCCCTCCCTTGTGCCACAAGATAAAAAATTTATTCCAGTAAATTCTCACCTGAGATCCATCACAGCGAAAAGGCTTTTAAAGGTCACACATGTAATAAGTTCCGATGGTCTCAGTCACTCAGATAATGGGCCTTTAGTCTACTGTGCAGTGCTGCTATAGAGAAATAATGGAGTAATCTGTGGACCATTCAATTCAATAGAGGCCGAGCAGCAACGCCGGCCGGATCTGCGGGATGTTGGGCATGTGCTGAGGAGAGAGCATGACTGATGGAGGAAGAGCTCATCTCCTCTTTCTGCCATCCTTACTGCATGCACCTGAATATCTGACATTTTAAACAGCTTTGTACAGGCTTCAATCCTGGAACTGCACAAAATTGGGAAAAGGGCAAAAATGGAATGCTAATAAAGAGCTGAAAAGATGAGTCGGTCCTTGCTGCAAATTAATTAGGTTCTCATCAGACACCCAGTATGGTCACTAACCAAATTCATAATCAAATGGAAATTACACTGTGATTGCTTTAAAATAAAATCATTGTGTAATGATATGTTCTGTTTTAGGTTAATTATGAGAAATGAGCTCTTTGTCTGTCTTGTACAGGTCTCTTATTGAAAGGTTAGACCCTGATTCCACATGTGTGAACACACTGAGCCTCCAAATGGCATTTTTAATAACACTTTCATAATTCAGACAGATCTGACATAGCCCATGGGTTCTAAAGATGACCCTCAGAAGAAGAAAGATCTCCTCCATCTCCTCAACATCAATTTCCAGCGACTACATTTCAGAGATAGTGACCGGACGCTCCCTGACAAGACTCGGCCCTTCAAATTTATGGAATTTAATACAGTGGAAAGGAAAATGTTGGAGATGTATAATTTATGTTTGATTCACTGAGCAGGCGTCCTCTCGAGCTTCTGTTATCAACTTATGAAAATGCGCAGAATGCAGGAACAGACAACGGTGAACAAAGAATAGAAAAATGTGCAACCAACTGGGAATGGAGCACAGTTTTACAGTTTTATACTTCACACTTTAACACTCAGAGGTCTGTGATTATTTTTGCCAATTTTAATATCTAGTGTTAACAGTTTTTTTGTTTGAAAGCTGTGGACCTGCTGTTTATAGTTCAACCAATCACACAGCGAATAAATAAATTTTATTTGTAGTTATGGAGTGATTGCAAACTGCTGAACTGTGAAGCTACATCTGAATTCGCGATCATGATTTTGTTCCTGTTAAGCCCCTGATCTCTGAGACAAGACACAATTTAAAGTAAGTCTCAAAGAGTGACAAATATTTACTAAATTATTAAACAACGTGTAAGACACAATCTTTCACAGACCAAACACCATCACAGGCTTTTAAGGGTTAAAATTGGACTTCACTTTGAGTATGGACACAATCATATTCACACACAACATTCATCTCCAGTAAGCTCTTTATCCTGGTCAGGGTGGAGGTGGAGGTGGAGTCTATCTCTAGCTCTCTATCACTCATTCACACTCAGTGTAACGCTCTGCCAGAGGGGACAATACACTGGACCATGTTTACACGAACATTGCTGAGGCGTACAAGGCCATTCCACTCCCCCATTTGAGTCAGTCTGATCACCTCTCTTCGTTCATGCTACCCAGGTACATGCCACTCATCAAACATGTGAAACCATCAGTGAGGACAGTGAAGGTATGGCCAGAGGGGCAGTCTCCTCACAACAACACCAGTTTCAAGACACTGACTGGAGTATGTTTGCCTGACAGGCCGCTTTGGGTTCGCACACAGATCTGAACACTTACACATCTTCTGCCCAGGATCATATTAACACTTGTACAGAAAATGTCACAACCCTCAAACATGTGAAAACCTTTCCTAATCAGAAGCTGTGGACGAACTCTGAGGTCTCCCTCCTTCTGAAAGCAAGAGACGCTGCTTTAGGATCTGGTGATGCAGAGGCCTATAGCCAGGGCAAGCCTGAAAAGGGGCATTAGGAAAGTTAGACATTCTTACAAACTTCACGCTGAGGAGCACTTCCACAACAACTCCAACACCAGACGCATGTGGAAGGGCATCCAGACCATCACTGACCACAAACCGACAACAAAGACTCTCTCGAGCAGCAGTGCCTTCTTCCCTGATGAGCTCAATCACTTCTACGCTCGCTTTGACCAAAGCAGCAGGCAGGACACTACAAATGGTGACCCTGCTGTTGACCATCCCCTCTCACTCTCCACAACAGATGTACATTCAACACTGAATAGAGTAGATGCAAGTAATGCCGCTGGCCCTGATGGCGTACCCGGGCATGTGATTAGTGCATGTGCTAGACAGCTGGCACAGGTCTTCACTGACATCTTCAACCCATCACTGGCCCAGAATACTACTAGAATACTAGCCCACATGCCTAGCCCACATGCCTAGCCCACATGCCTGAAGACAACAACAACCACACTGGTGCCTAAGCATTTGCTGCAACGTGCTTGAATGACTTCCACCCTGTTGCTTTGAGAAACTGGTTCTGTATCACCTCATTGCAGGCCTACCACCGACACTGGACTCCCACCAGTTTGCCTACCGCCTGAACAGGTCGACAGAAGATGCCATTTCTACTGCTCTTCATCCAGCCCTCACCCATCTGGACAACAACAACATCATGTACATAAGGATGTTGTTCATTGACTTATCTCTGCATTTAACACTGTCATCCCCACTAAACTGATTACCAAGCCCAATGCCCTGGGCATCAGCACCTCCATATGCAGTTGGATTCTGGACTTCCTAACCAACAGACCTCAGTTTGTTAGGTTGGGCAATCACATGTCCTCTACCCTCATCCTGAACACTGGCATCCCACAGCATTGTGCTCTACTCCCTGTTTATCCATGACTGTGTGCCTCTGCATAACTCCAACACCATCATCAAGTATTCAGATGATACCATGGTGGTAGGTCACATCAGCAACAATGATGAGTCGGCCTACAGGAAGGAGATCCAAAGCCTTGCAGCATGGTGTTCCACCAACAACCTCAGAGTCAACACTGAGAACACCTAAAAGCAGCAGTCACTCTCCCATCTACATCAATAGGACTGAAGTAGAGCATGTCTCCAGCTTCAAGTTCCTGGGTGTCTACATCTCTGAGGATCTGTCCTGGCACAGTAATACTTCAATTCTGATTAGGAAGGTGCAACAGCATCTTTACTTCCTGAGGAGACAGAAGAAAGTTCGTCTGTCTCCCCAGATCTTAACAAGGTTCTATCGTTGCACCATTGAGAACATCCTGACTAATTCACAGTGTGGAATGGCAGCTCCACAGAGCCCTGCAAAGGCTGGTGAAAACCGAGGAACACATCTATGGTGCCCAACTCCCAGACATTGAACATCTTCACCACAGGAGATGTCTGCGTAGAGCACGCAACATCATCAGGGACTCCTCCTATCCCAGTCACAAACTGTTCAACCTCCTTCCATCCAGGAGGAGATACAGGAACATTCACATGAGAACCAGCAGGCTCAGGGCCAGCTTCTTCTCCACAACCATCACCCTGCTGCTGAACTCCACACTACACCGTTACACCACTGATGTTTTACTGCCTGTAATCATCCTGCAGTTCGATTCTACACTGTATAATCTGTATTATCTCTATATCATTGCAGATTCATAGTATATAGCCTAGTTTATCTTTATATATCTTTATATACGTGTATATTATCCATGGAGAATCTGGGTGCTGTTGTATATATAAATGTACATATCTCTTACATATATTTATGACTAATACCTGCATACATAATATGTTTATATCTATTATAGTTTTTCTATTATTATATGTTATCTATCTATCTATCTATCTATCTGTCACTCACACTCTCATTCACACCTAGGGGCAATTTACTGTCTCCAGTCCACCCACTTGCATGTTTCTGAGACGTGGGAGGAAACTGGAGGGCAACAGATACAGTACCTATAAATAAAAACTCTGTTAATCTGTATAAAGGAAAACAACCAGCTCTGTAAGAGAGTCTCGACTGTAATCCTCATTACACTGCCTCAGTTATAAGTAGCGTGTTTTCAGTATATATTGTGTGACATATAGTAAGTAGTTCAGTGGGTGCAGAGGTCAGCATTGCTGCTTCACAGCTCCTGGGTTCCCAGTTTAATCCTGAGCCTGGGTTACAGTCTGTGTGGAACCTCTGGGTTCTCCAGTTTGCTCTCATTGTACAGAATCATGCCAGTAGGTGGACTCGTGACTCTAAATTGGTGTGAATGTCTGTGTAGTGTCCTGTAATGAACTGGTGTCCCATCCGGGGCGTATTCCCGCCTCACACCCAGTGGTCCCGGGATACACTCCGGATCCAACGTGCTCCTGATCAGGATAAAGCGCTTACCGAAAATGAATAAATGAATGTATAATTACTGGAGAGATCTCACCATGTTGGGTGCTAAAAGCTATGTTTGGAGGACAAAAGCAGGATGCAGGTTGTAATTGATTGTTCCTTAAGATCGCCTTTCTAACGCAGGTGTGTGGTGATTGTTGAATCCTGTTTGACTGCCGGAGTTGGGGAAAAAGTGTCGCTTTCAGCATCGCGCGTCCCTGCTGACACACAGCTCGCCAAAACAATTACACCACTTTTGTTGCTTTGTCTCCAAACCCCTGCTAACCCAGCTCAGGCTTCAGTAGTCCCTCTTTGACACGTTAAATACGTGCTCCTCCTGCAAGCTGGGGCAATTACGACTGCATCTATTGACACCTCCTTCATGGGATCTCGCATGACTAGCAGATGCATTGCTCTCCGAACCTCCCTCCTTCCTTCTTTACTAAGAACTCTGACAAACTGTCAAGAAGCCAGCAGCTTGCTCCATGGAAATGAAGCAATTAAAATAATGCCACATTTACAGTTCCCATTGAAGCCTGGCATCTGTTTTCAAGCTTAGAGCTGCATGCACATGCACAGCGTTGTTGAGCTCGCGTGAATAATGAACGCTGTTCTTTCAGAGTTTAAGCTGAAAAAACATACCAAAAATCTCCTGGAAATGTGCTGTTAAGTGCGAAATGCACTCAGACAGATGTGTTTTACATGATGCAATATCTATCTTTTTTTCATAAAGTCATCCAGACATTTCTATATTTCATTTCACTCTGAGGATTTTTTTTAATTACATAATAACTTGCATGATTTCTTAATTTCTGTCCAAAAAATACCATATAGACTAAACCAAAAAACCCCAAAACAAAAAACTTAAAAAAAAAAAAAGCACATAACCCTGCAGAAAATTGCTTTCTGTAAGCAGCCGGAACAAGCCTGATGCATTGTGGGCTCCTCTCTGTGGGAGATATATGAACCCGTGTGGCTGTGGGCGCCGAAACTTTCCAACCTTTCCAGTGACAGGTTTTATAAGCCTAATGCAGTTTGTGATGTATAGCATAATAACCCACTGTATGACTGTAGGGCCTTGCTCTTAATATCGAGTGGCTTGTGTATCAGGCAAAATTATTGTAATGAGACCCAATTTCCATACAACAGCAAAATGAGTTCATTATTCTGCGTTATATTGGTGGAGTAGCCCGAGTAGAAATGGATGATTCTCTTAGGGAGGAATTGGATTCTGGACATAAATAGAATTAGGTAAAGTTGCAGATAGGAAGAAAAAAATAATAATGCAATAATAATTATATTGCAGTTATCAGAAGGTTATCATCACTCGACGATTCTTTATTTAATCTTCCGAGCAGATGTGCGCACGTCTTATCTAACTTTACTGATTATGCGAATAGCTCCTGGTCAGGTGTGGTTTAAATTGATTAATTAACATTATATAAAATTAGAGGATGAAAGGAGTGGATAAAAATTGAAATGTTTCATCATTTATCAAAACATCAAAAGATCACAACAGCATGACATCTGAATTATTGTAAGTGATCTTTTTTTTCAGCTTAAAGCACCATCTAGTCCCCGATAAACGTGACAGTGATAATCGTACGGTTACGACTTCACCACTCGAACACTGCAATGGAAATGCGACTGTAGATCCCAGAAAGCAGCCTCCTAATTGCGTTTATTCCTTTCAAGGTAACCTTTCTCAGCGTCGCAGCTTCTCCAGTACTCGCAGCACTCACACTCACGCTGCCCATTGAGAGTTCTGCTCCATTGTGTCCTCTTCATCAGGTGATTATACTATCTATCAGCTGCAGCTGTCACTACTCATTTAAAGCCTGCGCAGGCCCTCGCAGTGACGCAGCCGACTGTAACCTCGCTCATTACTGTTTTGTAATCCAACACCTCACCCATGCGTGTGTGTGTGTGTGTGTGTGATGGAAATCAGAGGCCTTTAAAAATGAAATGTGCGCGTCTCCACTCATAACGATGGACGGAGAAAAATACTAATTACTAACACATTGCCATAAAAACAATCCACTTTTGTTGTAGTGGGAAAAAGGGAAAAAGAACCACAAGAGAAGAGAAGAAGAAGAAAAAGAAAAAAAGCACAAGCAAAATTCTTTTCCTTGTTTGCCAAGGATGCTTGCAGCTACAAAGATTCAATTATACAAAGTGCAAAAAATAATTAGAAAAAATAATAGCACTTGAAAAAAAAAAGATATAATAGTCCCCTCCAGAAATTGCATAGAACAATAAATCTGTTAATTAGCTCATTAATATTCAATTGGGGTCAGTGGACTTAATGGAACCTTTTTCACGGGTTGAGGAAATGTTTAACACCGGCTTTTTCCTCCACCGACGCTGATTATCGAGTACGCACAGACGAGTCTTATCAGCGCTCCAGATGGTGGAGAACAATGCCACGCCATTATCGCCTGGCTGCAGTGTGTGTGTGCGGTGTAACCGGTGTGTGTCTGAGACGCTGAAGTACACACACCAAGGCATTTAGTGTAATTGATATGTGGAATATATCGTATTGTTTAGGCCATTTGTTTGCTCTTGCTCGTATTTCAAGTTGAAGAAGAAGAGAGAAGAAGCGAAGGCTGATTCTGAGCGCCGCTGTTTTAAGGAGCTTCACAGCTGAAACATCACGGCGAAAAACTCAACAGCGCTTTTAGCAAACGGACACTCAAGTTTTTATTTTATTAATTTTATTTATCTCTCTGTAGGACCTGCTCACTGCAGCCGTCCACAAACGATGTTTTATTTACAGTGAGTGTTGTCCAGTGCAGAAGGAGCTCCTCAGCTCTAGTTAAGTGTTATAGAAGGAGCACTAGGAGCTGAGAGCCAGCCAATCAAATTCCAGATGGGCCGACCATTCAGCCAATCAAATTCCAGATGAAAATCGAAAGGTCAGGGGATAATAATATATCAGCTCTGATGTGAAGGAGATTCAGAGGAAGGTCTAAGAGTAGAGTATGACTGAAATCTCCTGTCTGATACACAGGGGCGTGGCTTCAACAAAACAGCAGGATATTTCACACAGCAATTTCTCATCTACACTTTTTTTTTAAAAAGGGATCTTTGGAGGATAGTTAAGGGTTCCAAGCTTCATAAAGAGGTTCTGCTTGGAAAAGGAACCTCTATGTTGTTCTGTACAGGTTCTACATAGACACTTAAGGGTTCCTCAGGAGACACAAACTGAGAAACCCCTAAGAACGAGAGGACGGAAATGCAGTAATGAATCGCTCGCAGGTCATTTATTTACTCATCTTCAGTAAGCGCTGTATCCTGTCAGAGTGGCGGTGGATCCAGAGTCTATCCCGGGAACACTGGGGGTGAGGTGGGAATACAGTACACTGCAGGACTCCATTCACACACACTCTCACATAGGGGCAATTTATCTTCACTAATCAACATGCTGGAATATTTTTGGGAGGTGGAAATAATCCAAAGAACCCGAAGGAACTGACAGGAACCTGACAAGAACAGACAGGAACCTGAGCTCAGGATGGAACGTGGACCTGTGAGAAGGGAACGGGAGCCTCTGCACCATCGCACTGTACGTCCTGTATACACTCTCAAGAAAGAGCAAATCTAGAACCCTTAAGAGTTCTTTGGTTGTCCTTCTGGGAGAACCCTTACATGTTCCACATAGAAGAAAGATCTAAACTAGGAACTAAGAACCCTTACTTATACAAAAAACTTTTTGAAGAACGCTTAAAGAACCTTTTTTCTAAAGAGTAGTGGAAAAATAATTTAATGTAATATGAAATCTAATACGCTGAGTTTTTTTCTTTTCTTTTTTTTTCTAGACAAATTAACAGGAGGAAATAATTGGGCTAATTGGGATCATTTTCACCGTTTCTGCCCTCTAACCACAGTGTGATAGCTCCACTATTCTCTAATGATTCATGTTTTATTTGGAAAGGTGATCTGACAGCTTATTAAAAAGAAATCAGAATAAAACCATGATTGATTAATTCCAACATTTGAGTGGAGTTCCATCTTTAGGAAGTGGACCAAGGGGCTGTTTGTAGGCGTGTAATAAATTTGTGGTTGCATTAGCTAATTAGAGTAAAACTACAGTTAAATTAATACACTACGCCATCATGTGTGTGTTTATCTGCTCTAAATTAGATATTTATAACTTTATACATGTGTACAGTACACTGGCCTGTTATTATAATAGTTTTGTAGAATCCCTGGAATCAGATAAAACTTTTTAATTCATAAAGCATCCTGAAGACTCTGAATTTCAGAGATTCCCGTGAAAATCTGAGTTATTTCTCCAGGATGTTCCACTATAAAATATCAGGAGCATCTGAAAACACTGTGAAGAAAAATATGTTTTTTTTTCTACAAAGCTATTCTGTGCAATTTTTTACCTTAGGAAAGAAACAACTGCTACAAAACATCATTTTACCATGAAAAAAGAACAAATAAAAAAAACCAGATAAATAAATAACTGCTCCGTGTGTCTCTTTCCTCAGATTACTGTTGTGATGATAAAGTTCTCCGTGAGATCAGACATCATGATCATTTCCCATTACACCTGCCTTTATATCTTCTAAAATATCTCCAAAGTAAACATTATTCTTAAGAGGAAGCGTCTCGGCACGTCAGAAAGGGTCCCGGCTTCTCGTGTATGAAAATCTCAGAGCATGAAAGCGACTCGGCTCTGTGCTCGAAGGAAAGATGTTATGGATTTTTTGCCGAGATAAAAGCAGGAGCATTTTATTCTAAACATTCTTGTTTATTGACACCGTTCACTGTGCGACAGAAGATTATTTCAAACTGCATTATCTTTTTTTTTTTTGGCTGCTTGTAAAAATTCAATTTTTCCGTGCTTTATCGGGACAGAGAGCATCTCGGTTGTGTGGAAGGGCGAGGGACTTAGAGGAGATTTCTGTTCGACCTCACGCTCAGGCGGCTTAGTGAAATGAAATAAGAAAAACAACGACGGGGAGCCGTTTGGCACCGCAGTGACCAGTGAAGTCACCGCCGCTGTGCTGGAATTGAAATGGCCTGCTACGGCTTCAGAAATGAGATATGGGAGAAACAGATCTGTCTCAAACTCCATGTGTTTATTCTTCAGTTCACCACCAGAGAACAGCAGCGAAGAACATATTTATACAGCGGATTCACAGCGGCGAGGAAAAACAGCGTTCCATAGCAGAACCACCAAAAAAATAAAGAAAATCTGTTCAGGTTGCGGTGATGACGCACAAATCCATCATAGTGATAACACTAACTAATAAGTTACACTCTCAGATGATTTAGAAGAGTTAATAGTTCTTTCTATCAGAAATGGTTCCAAACAAGAACCTAAGAACGCTTCACTATCCAATGAAGCCTTAAGGAACCCTCGAGGAACTGTTTTTTCTAAAGCATTATTTCTGATTTATTGCACCACAACACTGTTGAGTTCTGCATTCTGATTGGTCAGAAGGTGTTGATTAGTTTCCTATAACAGCAGCTCTGACAGTAGCGCAGGTTTATTTATAATTAATGCGCTCGTTCTAATACGTTACCGTTTCTATAGTAACAGCTCATTCACAGGGACTCGTACAGCTCCACATAAACTAAAGCTAATAATAATTTTAAAATTCCTTTATAAATCTTTATCTTTGTATAACAGTTGTCACGAACACGTCCCTTGAGGAAACTGGGTGTGAAGCTTAAAGCTCAGACACACACCTCGCTTAAGAGCTGTTTTAGTTTTGGTGTATAAAGAGGACAGATGATGTGGAAAATGGGATGAAAATTAAAAAGAAAATAGAAACAGTGACGAGGGCCTTGTGGACGATCCGCTCAGCATCGTCCCGTCATTTCAGGGTTTAACGTCATTGTCAATGCTAAGACCATGAACATGATTATACCACACGTCCAAACCTGTTAAGATACTCTCACATCGTCTTTCAGTTCGCATCACATCCTCGTCACGTCCCTCACCGAACACAGGGCTTCCCCATCACCTGACTGCTCCACGCAGGGGTTTAATCCGACAGGCTCTTAACACCACAACCTAATGGAAATAAAGCCATTATTCAGCCTGTCACACCCTCTGCTTAAACTGTCACTACATATCAAACGCCACTCAGGATGTGGGCGGAGTCCAGCTAAAACCCGTTCACACAGGAAGTTACCAGGAAATGTTCAGTGTGAAATCTGGGTCATGTATGAACTCTGTCTCGATTTTTTTAAGTTTTGGTATAATATGAGATGCTAAATGGACACACTGTACAGTAAAGTTTATACACGTCACCATGTTCTCTTTGTTTAAAATGTATTTTATTTTATAAATAAATGCAGGAAAATGCAGGAATGTGGCTTTTTTCCAAAGAGAATAAATACAGACAGGAGCTAAAGTTGAGGTTTTGTGCTGAAAAAAACTCTGAGCTGATTATTCTGAATATTTTCCTGTAACAGCATGTGTTTTATTCCTCTTATACCACAGCAATTTACCAACAATTTTAACCTTTAAAGAACAATATGCCATACTTTTTATCCATTTATAGTTACCTTTAATGCTGTGGTGTGTTGTTGCACAAGTTAGTCCCTGTTGTCACTTACGTTAAAGCAGCTATAAAAAGTCAAGTCCCTGTGGATGAGCTGTTACTACAGAAACATTAATATAGACCTGGGATCTGCAGCTGCGCTTCTGTCAGAGACATTTGTTTGTTAAATCTGCGTAAGATTAATAATCGCTGTCTTTTAAACTGCTTGTGTAATAAACTTTTTTTCCTATACTTCTGTTTCTGTTTGTCCCAGAAAGATAAACCTGTGCTAACTGAGGAACAGAAGCGATGAGGAGAGGGGGAATATCACGGGTGTAAAAAAATGGAGAAGCGTGTTTACAAGTGCAGAAACAAGCACATTACATTCAAACAATAGAAAATCAGCTTTACTGCCGCTTTCAACCCTCAGGGGCAACAAGAGCTTCATGTTCAAAGATTATCAGTTAATCCAACATGTGCAGGAGAGAGAGAGAGAGAGACAGAGAGAGAGAGAGAGAGAGGGAGAGAGACAGACAGACAGACAGAAAGAGAGATAGACCGACAGAGAGAGAGAGAGAGAGAGAGACAGAGAGAGAGACAGACAGAAAGACAGAGAGAGAGAGAGAGAGAGAGAGACAGAAAGACAGAGAGAGACCGAGAGAGAGACAGACAGACAGACAGAGAGATAGATAGACAGAGAGACTGTTTGAGGAGGTTTCAGAGTATTTTATTTATTTGTTGGCTTTCTTATTAATCTATTGGAACACTATACGCCATATTTATTCTCCTCCCTTTCCTTTTTTTTTTGGAACGGGGGTTTTGCATGTGTAAACGTTTCAAACCCATTAAACTGGAGACAACATTTTCGATGGAGAGCATGCGCTCATATTAATTGTAAAGGCCATTATTTGGTGTCCATGAGGCTGAATCAGCTTAGCCACTCCACTCGCCCATTTGCATACAAAATGCTTTATTTTGGCAATCAATGAAAGTGCTCCACTGTACGTGCAGCTTATCACACGCTCGCAGAGAACGGATTCCTTCGCCATCTCGTTAAATTCTGTTGATGCAGAACAATTTGAAACATGGCACGGGCCGCAATGACATTTAAAAAGATGCCTCGGCTTAATTATATTTCGCAAACATTTGGCTTGTTTGTCCTCGGGGATAAAGTGCCTCCACTACAAAGTTAACTTGTTAATAATTCACAGAAGAAGCAGCTCTCTCTCGCTGTCTCTCTCTCTCTCTTTCCGTCTCTCTCTCTCTCTTTCTGTCTCTCTCTCTCTCTTTCTGTCTTTCTCTCCCTCTTTGTCTCTTTTACTCTCTCTCTCTCCCTCTTTTCTGTCTTTCTCTTACTCTCTCTCTCTCTCTCTCTCTAAGAGGACCCAAGTTGCTGTCTGTCCACTTCAGAGAGCCGATGATGTACAGAGTGAATGCTTTTCTGTTGTCCTGCTACAGATTCAATATTCCGATGAGGAAAAGTGACATCCAGCAGAAAGGAACAAAATTTCTCCAACTGTATTCTTCTACGCAATTCAGTACCTAAAATTAACTCCATACTACCGGATCTTCTGAGAAATCTTTTTTTCAGACGTTTGCCACCGCTTGACTCTGAAACACCCAAAAACAACAACGGAGCATTGCGTAACGTAATGAAGGAGGTGGAATATAACATAGCGCACATAGCGCTTTCATCTCTCAGTTGTCAGATTTGCTTTCACGAGTGTCACATGATCAATCTGACGAATTGATGTACAGGAACAAATCCACAGAACAAAGTAAGAATAAAATGTATTCAGTACAGGAGATGAATCAGAGGCATTGTTTGATGTGGAAGCTTTAATGTATGTTAATGCATTAGCCTGCATCCTGCCCTTGATGTACGGTGAAAACTTTTTAATGCAAGTGGAATTAACACGTCGTCCCAAATTCATCAGCGTTCAGGAACTTCAAACAGGACGCACGCTGAGGAGCGCTTTAATCTCCAAACCCCACCGACGCCCGAGCATCACTAAGTGTCTTCCCCTTCTACACTTTTATTTACATTACATACTACATTTACTGCTGCCTCGGGTTGTGGAAATGGCACACACACACACACAGTCACACACACACACACACACACACACACTCACACACACACATTAGACATGTACACTGGGTGAAAAATTGAGTGCCTAAGTTTAGAAAGCACATGAATATCACAAAGTTTTTTATTCCTGACTCACAGCTACAAAGTGTTCAAATAATTTGCATATCAGACCTGATTGGCTCACATCTGTGGAGTTTGTTCAGTGACATCACAGTCTGAGCTCATGCATGACTCCGCCCCCAAATCAGTTTTATACAGAGAATTAATTATTTAAATATCATGATGTATTTAAATGTCACTGTGCTGATTAGCATTGAGATTAATCACAACTCCAAACAAACAGAATGAATAACTTCTCACGTGGACATCATGTCATGTCTGAAGTGTTCAGCTTCAGTGTGTGTGTGTGTGTGTGTGTGTGTGTGTGTGTGTAGTGTCCACTGTTTCACCAACATGCAACTAAACCTGCAATTTCACTGTGTATCTCACACTGAGTCACGGTGCTCTGCTGCACTGGCACCTTAAATAATGTCATTTCCCCCCCGCTGGCCAAGATCAAAGCATGCACACACACACACACACACACACACACACACACACACACACACACACACATACATACACACACACACACACAGAGTGCTCCAAAACACAGAACATCTCTACATGCCAAACAAAAGCCAATCAGTCGCTGGTGCTCGGTGTGAAAAGCCGATCGGGCGTGGCTCACCTGTGAAATGAGGTCAGGTGAGTGTCACTGCCTCGCCGAGACGCTGAAGAAATTAACACACACACACACACAGCTTAAAATAACACTTTCATGTCCCATGTGTCATTAAACAAACGTGTGTGATGTCCAGTTCCCTGTGTGTGATACACAACTTGACCTCAACACAACCTGAAACCTGCAAACGACATGCAAACATCAGGATTTGTCAGGAAAACATGCTGTTTCTGTAAAACGATGTCCCATTTCTCGAAAAGATGTGCTGGAAAATAAAACGTGATACAGAGAATACAAACATAAAGGTACGAAAGTTAAGCGTTTTGCTCAATGAATCCTCAGTGACAGTCGTGGGATTTAAACTCACAACCTTCTAGTCACTGTGAGGCTTTTTGTTACTAAGCTACACTGCATGTTAGATATCCTCCTCCCACTCTGTTATAAAACGCAGACGTGTGAGAGATTCTTCTCAAGGCCTGGCCTGCATCTGCATTTTCTGCATCCACACACACACACACACACACACACACACCTCATTGTTCCAGCACATTGCTGTTAAAAGATGAGGATTTGTAGCCGTATGTCCTTCACTGCACTCAAAGCCGCCTTCATCCTCCATCAATACCACCTAAAAATTAAACTCTACTCAATATATAAGAGCGAGCATTGATTTAATATTTTACCTGGCCACAGAAAGGAGCCTTTGCTCCGCACACTCGACTCGCAATTTGGAAATAAATTGACTGATTTAGTCTGAGGCAGAGGAGAGTGAAGGAGAGAGAGATAGAGATAAGAGAAAACGAGTGTGCGATGTAAACCGGCTCGAGCACTGCTGCATAAGGTGACATTGCACAACAAATCATTCACATGAATATAGAGAAAGCAAAACAATTGCTATTTCTGAAAGCAATTTTGCTCGGCAGAGGTGTGTTGATTGCCGTGTATGTCAATCCATCGCGCTACGAGACACAAAAGAGGGCACGACGTTTCATACGAGTTAATGCCATATTTTATCATCAGCATAACAATATGAGGACCGTCTGGAACAAAACACTTTCTGAGGCAGTAAAAGAAAGTGTGTGAGGTTAAAAAACCGTCTGTAGTGGTGCATCTGTGGTGTTTTAATTGAGCCTAATGAAGAATAATTAAGTAATTAAAAGTGTGATAACACACAGGTTCAGTAAAGAGATAAAGAGAAAGCTGGAGCAGCAGCACTGCAGGCTGCACTGTGCATATACACTACAGCATCACTATGGCATCAATACGTCATTACATCATCACTACAGCGTCACTACATCGTCAATACATCACCACTATATCGTCATTACAGAGTCATTACATTGCTAAATCATCACTACACCAATACATCACTACTTCATCACTACAGTGTCACCACGTCATTACTACATCATCACTATATCATCACTACAGCGTCACTACATCGTCAATACATTATCACTATATCATCACTACAGCATCACTACATCACCACTATATCGTCACTACAGTGTTACTACATCATTACATCACTACATCATCACTACATCATTACATCACTACATCATCACTACATCATTACATCACTACAGCGTCACTACATCGTCAATACATTATCACTATATCATCACTACAGCATCACTACATCATTACATCACTACATCACCACTATATCGTCACTACAGTGTTACTACATCGTCACTACACCATCAATACATCATTACATCACTACATCATCACTACAGTGTCACTACATCATCAGTACATCATCACTACAGTGTCACTACACCAATACATCACTATATCTTCACTACAGCATCATTACATCATCAATACATCACTATGTCGTCACTACAGCATCATTAAATCTTTACTACATCATTAATACATCATCACTACATCACTAATACGTCATCACTACATTGTCAATACATCACTACAGCATTACTACATCATTACTACATCAATACATCATCACTATATCGTCATTACACCGACTACATCGACACTACATCATCCCTACAGCGTAACTACAGCATCACTACATCATTACTACATTGTCACGACATCACTATATCATAATGACATCATCACTACAGCATTACTACATTGTCACGACATCACTATATCATAATGACATCATCACTACAGCGTTACTACAGTGTCACTACATCACTTTACTCTTCATTTTTATATTTTTATAACATTTAAGCACTTTTCCACATGACTTTTGCTCACTGCTGAAATGTAGCACTTCCTGTCGGATTTTCTTCCTCTGTGCACAAGCTGCTATTTTTCACTGGTCTCCATTAGCGAGGCATATTTCCTAAGCAAATACAACATGATATGGGTTTTTAAGTTTCCATGAGAACCGAGCGCTTATTTTAACAACGCTGTAATTACTATTTCCGAATATAGAAATAGCACTTCGACCAATTTACATTCGAGCTGACAAGACTAATAGGAAAATTAAAAGCTGAAATTATATTTTCTATCTTCAAAAAAGCAGAGAAAAAGAAAGTTGAAAGTCAGAGGAACAATAAATTAAATCCTTAATATCCCTGTCTTTAAAAGTTTTTAAAACTTTAAGTTAAAAAGTTCCATCAACTAAAAATAAAAAAATATATAACTGTTGTTAAAAAAAAAGAGCAACATGACTCGAGATTCAGTTCGATCTGTCTGTAGGTTTGTTGTAATCTCTGCTAAAATAATGTTGTCCTGATGAATCAGTCCATAAGCCACGTCTCTGCTGATGGTGGTTTCAGAGGATTTAGAGATTATAATTGGGAACGTGGAGAAAAAACTGGGTTTGTGCCAAAGAACATTATTTATAACAGTGAGGCCTGCAGAGGATGACGGCGGAAAGAGGGAAATATACCGCAGGACTTACGTCTTAACATGTAAAAATATTCGTGATGTTAGAAGTCAGTGTTTCTGAGCACAGTTAAAATATGTTCTTAGATTTTCTCAGTGTCAAATGTGAAGAGAGAAAAAATCCCAAACAACAACAACTCTGTACATCAGCCGGACTCGTTTCCCCCGAGTTCCTTCAGGAGATCATCTTCATCTCTGCATTCCTAAAGACAACTCCTCACAGCAGTATTGGATTATAGGCAAGGATTAATCACGTGTATTACTCTTTTATTTATTTATTTACTCTAGTTTTGTGTTTGCGTAACTGTGTGTATGAGTGTTATATTACAGCCATGCTGCTTTTACTAACAGTGACAGGCCTGTTATTGAAAAAATCTTTAAAATAAAATGATCATTAACAGATTCTTTATCATCGGAGTATCATTGAAAAGATATTATCAGTTTTTAAATGTAGATATGTGCAGCAGGTTACACGGATTTTTGCTCTAACCTCAGCAGGATCAGGAGAAGACTTGATGAAGCTTGATGAAGACTCCAGAGCTGCAAAAACACTGACAGCAGCGCCATCTGGTGGACACACACACTCCCTGCAACCATTAATACACAAACATTACCAATAATAATAATAATAATAATAATAATAATAATAATAATAATAATAATAATTTTATATATATAATAATAATAACTTTACCCCATGACTGTTTGGCTGTGGATGATGGATTAATGGCAGAGTGGAGAGATGGTATTACGTGGTGACGTCACTATAAATCCAGGTTTAATCTCAGAACTCAGTCGTTTATCTAAAATGTTGGTTTCAGGGATTCAGAGGATCACTTTGCTCTCTTGTCTCGTCCTCTCCGTGGCTCTGTTTTTGCCCAAACTGTTTTTATCTGCAGGGGAGGAGAAGCTGGTTCTTCAGTCAGAGGGTAAGATCACTGAAAAACCCCAAATCCTAAATCCTTTCTGTTTTCATCTCTGTTTCTCTAAACCTACATTCCCTTCATTTTCCTCTCAATTTGTGCCTCACACTTTATTTTCTGAGGAAAAATACTAGAAGGGAACTGGCTTGATTTCTTCTTTAATCCTCACTGCTGGAGTCACATTTAGGATTAAATCCCATTTTATGAATTTTAAGTGTATTACACTATCAGTGTTAATGATTATTAATCCCAACAACAGGATTCAGACTGATCAGTTTTAATAATTCAGAATGGAAAACAGAGATATTATTGATAGGTCGGTCTGCACGGTGTGTCATTTTACTCATTTGATTCTTTAGGAGAATCGTTTAAATGAATCGGTACAGTGATGCAGGATCCCACTGAGTCCTGACCCCGCCCCCTGTGTCTTAGCTCCTCCTCCTTCTTTTTGTATACATGTTTTCTATTCCAGTGTATAATGTGGTGTATATTACACACAGTTCTTTACAGTGATGTGTTAAACGTGAAGTATGTTTTGGATGTCATGTGAACGCTTGTTAAATTCCCTTCTGGACTCAGTTCCAACAGAATGTAAATACAAATAATATTTAATTACATGTTGGATCAAAAGTGACAAAGAGAAAAGCTTTAAAACAAACACCATACAGTCTAAATCCCATCACTGAATAATTAGCTATTTTTATTTCCTGTATAAAGTATTAAACCATCAAAGCTTTTTAAGATACGGAGCTTTTTTTGGAAACTTTTGGGGAAAATATTATTATTAATGTAACTATTAGCATATTCCCCACAGTAAGCGCCGGAAGAGTTTTATGGTAATAGATTTATTCAGAACATGTACACAAAAGTAAACATAAAATAATAAAATATATCTGAGCAGAATGTGCATATGTACACAGTGAAGACTCCTCGGACACGTGCTGGAAAATTTGGTCCGAGTGTTTCACAATGTTGGAGGATTTTATGTGAACAATTTCTTCCAGAAACTGATTTATATTACTGATTTTTTAAAAAAAACTTTTTGCCTCAAGCAAATTTAATTTAATAAATCAGGTATTTCCTGGAGACACATTTTACAGATTTATTTAAGAGTTATAGTCATTTCTTGTTGCAGTAAAACGTCAGGATCAGGACTGAAGGTTAAAGTGGGAAGAAATGGAGCTGATCAGTTTTATAAGTTTTTGGTGCAGAGAGAAGTTTCAGCCGTGAACATGAGTGTGTGTGTTTCAGCGGTTGGTCCTGGAAGTCCTGTGAGATACGGCCATGGTGCTTCATCAGGAGAAGATGATCAGTGGACACCTGAATCACTTTATACAACACGTCAGAACCCCGAGACCTTTTCCCAGACGAAGACTCTTCGGAAATCTACACTCCTCGCTCAAGTCACTCCTATTTACGGCTTTGGAATTTTCCTCTACATCATCTACATATTCTATAAGGTGAATATTTATATAAAAAACTCAAGATTTCGGTAACGAGGGTCACTGAGTGATGTGCTAATGTTCAGAGAGCTGATTTTACAATGATCCATTTTTAGTTTTTGTGAATTTTAGGCCTCTTTTTAAACAAAACTTTGCTTTATTTCCTCTACAGCTTTCACAGAAAGACAGAGCTACAAAACAGCGATGCAGCTTCTCCGTCATGACCCCTGAACACACAGCACAGGAAATGTGTGAGTTTAACTGTGTATTAAAAACTGTACTGCTAAATGAAATAAAAGTGAATTCCAGAATTACTGGCATGGGCAAAAACCATCTACTCAAAGAATCTTACTGCTTACTGAAACTGCTTACCTTTAATCTAACAAATATTATTCCCATAAACATGGTGGAGACTGACACAAGCGCAGGATTTAAATTAAATAAAGAACAAACTTAAAGTCAAAACAAGACTCACACACAGAGCAGAACAGGTGCCAGTGACCACATGGCACCAAACACACAACAGGAGCTTAAACACACAACACAGCACAGTCAGAACACAGCCGAGTGTGATTAAAAGAGCATGTGACAGGGTCATGTGACTTGTTGTAGTCTGATGGGGCTTATGGGTAATGAAGTCCAGGGTGGCTATTTCACAACCAAAACCAGCACCGATATGAGACACACCTTTTAAAATAATAGTATTTTCTAAAAAACAAAAATTTAAACCATTTTGACCTTTTAGTTTTATACAATTTGATGAAACAAATCATTGTGATTTGAAATTTTGGGTTAAAAATTCAGGTATCCAAGAATTTTTTTTTTTTTTAATTTCAAAACATAAAATTCATCACCTTATATTCAGATCATTACGAAAATGAATGTTGTGGAAAATATGGACTGTACAGTTGCTGAATTTTTACAACATTAAATAATATTTAAAAACAGACAAATTGTAATTCTTAAAAAAGTTCTTTTGGTTTCTAGAAACTGTGTTTTTGACCCAATAATCAGTAAAATTCCTCCATCATCCAGCGAACAGCTGCTTGGCGACCTGCGCGAGTCACGTAATGAATTTCACCAGTGAGCTCGTCTTCAGCATCCTGCAGTACTGTTTTTATTTTTACTTCTTCATTAACCTCCTGATGCTGTGGTTATTGCACATGATGAGGTTGATTAAGATCTTGTTGCAGCCTCAAGGGAGTTTTATTCTGTTGTTAAACCCGGATTATAAAATCACGAGCAGCTCAGCAGACTCTGATACCAATTAAGTGCAGGTCTTTAGGATGAGAACTGAGCTCCATTCAGCAGATGCACGAATGGAGAAGACATGTTGGTTTTCCTCACAGTGGTCTGTAGAGCTCTGTGTACAGCAGGAGCTCAGCGTCAGTCAGGTTCAGATGCTGGAGTCAGTTAAGTGTCAGTAGTTCATGCCTGCAGAACCTGATCTGTAAAAACACTGGTGTAACTGTTGATTACAGCTGAAGATGAGACGGCTCAGCTACAGACCAGAATAAAACAGATGGAAGGACAGAGAGAGAGGAGAACATCAACATCTGTCCCAGATTCTGCAAGGTAAAGAACCCACATTTCTCACAGAGGAACGGCTTCAGGGCGAGGGAAGAGGGAAGTGTTAAAGTGTTTGAGAAACGCTGTACATGTGCATACTGTGTATCTCAGGAGGTTGCTCTGATCTTCATGTATTGTCCTGGTCACAGGTGTTGTAAGTACAGAAGTGGACGTGAGGAGAGAAAACTCCAGCACCTGACGAAGATCACACACATGCTGGTGGAGGGCCGGCCGCTGGAAGATGTCACCCCTGAGGTGGAAGCTGAGGAAACCCCGTATTCTGCAGACTGGGAGGGTAAAACATCACATACTGACCTGTTGAAGCTCCTAATGTCATCTTGTCTGTGAAGGTTTTTACTCTGAATCCAGGATCACTGAATGATCACAGCTCAATGTGACTGCACTAGTACAAGCCTATAGACACATTGCCACTTATCTGAGGAGCTTCCATTACTCACGAAGGTCTCAAATGATTTGAAAGACATGTTCATGAGTGTGAGATTTTGTTTCTCAGGTTATCCAGAAGAGACCTTTCCTCAGTATGAGGTGCCGCTTTGCAGACGTCGATATCCAAGTGTCATCCTGGAGGAGCCATACGGAGATGTTCCTACACCTGAGGAACTGGCTGAAAGAATGGAGAGAGAAGATGAGGAGGATGAAAAGAATGAAGAAGAGATGGAAGAAGTGAAGGATGAGTACAGTGAAGATGAAGGGATGAAGGGTGATGGTGAACTCAAACAGGTACAACTCAAAAAAGGAGAAGAAACAGATGATAATGAAGATGATGCTGATGAAGAAGATTATAAACAGGATGAAGAGGAAGAGGAGGAAGTTGGTGAAACTTGTCTGGATCATAATTCTACTGATGAAGAGGAGATGCCAGGAAAGAAGGAAGGAGAAACATCCAGCAGGAGAAAACAGATAACGTTCAGTAATCACAGACACGTCTTCCACTATCCAAAAGGAGGAGCTGTTGGCTGCAGTTATGAAGATGAGGAGGTGGAGGAAGACACTCCTGAAGATGATGATGATGATGATGATGATGTGGAGGAGGATAAGCAGGATGAAGATGATGATGATCTAAAGGAGATGGAGATGGAGAGGGAGGAGGACGACCCGCTGATGGAGGCTGAGCGTCTGGGCTTCAGCACTCAGTTCACATGTGATCCTGAAGAACAGGAAGTTGATCTGATCGACTTCCTTCTCACATATAAACCTGAAGCTGTGATTAACTCCGACCAATCAGGAGCAGCCGAAGCTCCAGCGCTCAGGATGCGCTACAAGATCCAGAAAAAGGAAAACTGAGCTGATCAGCAACACTGTCCAGAGGAAATCCAGAGGAAATCCAGAGGAAATCCAGGCTCTGATAAGGATTTACTTTTACTGTAGATGTTTAAAAAAACTCGGAGAGTTGTGTGTTTTTCTCAGTGTTTTTGACTCCAGTATCTAAAAAAGCATTAAGGTGTAATTTACAAATGTGACTTTAGAAGTTATGCTGCTTTTGTTTGTTTGTTTGTTTGTTTGTTTTCTCAAGAGTTTTTCATTGTAATTATGTTGGAAGGTGTGAGGTGGCAGAGATGCAAGTGCAGGTGAATTTTACACAAAACAGGCAAACACGAGATCAAAAGTCCTGGTATCATCACAAGCAAGTCGAGACTTTGTGTGCGTGTGTGTGTGTGTGTGTGTGTGTATGAGTGTTTGTGTGTGTGTGTGTGTGTGTGTGTGAGAGAGAGAGAGAGATTGTGACCAGGTGTGTGTGATTAGGAGTCTGATGACCTTGCATGAGGAAATGGTTTGCGAAGCTAAAATCCTGTAAACAATAATAAACATCATAAATATTCAAGACCCAAAAAATGTGTTTTTTCCCTCAGTGATGAAACTGTTTATAGACATTGTGTTTTGTCACATTTACACATTTTATATAGCATACAAAATGTATATTATATATGTTCATGCATCAAATTAAGATAACGTATAGATTTTTTTAATAACTTGCATTAAATATTATAAGAGATTTCTATAAAGCTCTTGGAACATTATTGGATCCTCTAGCTGATCATGTTCTGATTGTTTTTACGGCTCTTTAGTTTAAACTCTCAGGCACTGATTTCATAAGATCCCAAATAACGAGCGCTAATTTGTGTAAAATCTCATAAATGTTGAAGGAATAATTTCATAAATGACGTCATGTACAAAGTCAGGAGAAGAAACAATATTTAAATTAGATTTTTTTACATGTGATGAGGGATGAGTTCATATTCACTGTTTAATAATTTAATATAATGTCGAGAAAAGTTCTGATTATTTTAGTAAAACATCATTTCTATATATTTCTCAGAACTAAGACTGACTAAATGTTTTTTTGTTTTGTTTTTTAATTCAAACAGCAAAAACAAGTTTCTTCAAATGTAATACCTGCCCTTCAGTTGTGTTAATCATAAATTAATTAATAGTCATAAAAGAATGTGTTTGCTTTGACTCCGCCCACTGTTTAGGTAGAAACATTCCAAATCACATATTTATTAAAGCAAACGCAAGAAATGTTTTGTTTTGCTCATGTGAAAAACACAATCCTTCATATATCCCATTAAATACACTTTTAATGTGTGCTTCTGTTTTTACTCTTAAATCTTTCGAACCTTTAATAAATCACGGCTTTTGTGTTTCACTGTGTGTTTGTGAGATTCTGGATTAATGAGTAGCAGCTGAAATGATGCGTCCTGTCTGTCACATGCGAACTCACAGCGTCGTGTGTGTTATAATCTTTAACATGCGACAATCTGTTCTGCTTTGCATTTCTGCAAAAATCTTCGCTGCAACACATCATTTAAAACCGCATCTTTTATAAACCATGTTCTTCTCCCAGTCAGAGCTCTGACGCTGCGACTTCAGGACTAAACACTAAGTAAGGTTTCGTCTGGATTTCTGTTCTATTCGAAAATAACCTCGAGGTGTTTTTTAGATCTTCCGTGACATCTGCTCTCAGCTTCCTCGGTTTCTTCACAGAGTCACAGTTTGATCGTCGCAGCTTAGAAGTCCAGTTTGATCAGATGTTTCTTGCTGTTGAATAAAACACAGCCTTGTGTTTGATAAATTCCAGCACTAATCCTCAACATGGAGTGAAATCAGAGATGCTGATGGTGGAATTTAATGAAAGCACAGAACAGCTGAGGAACATTAGAGGTTTGGGAAATAAATGTGTGTTCTCTTAAACATCATTAGTTTTATTGTTTAGATTGAATTTAGTCTAATGTTCTGTCAGGTTTTAAGCATTATTACCTGGATAAACTGTTTTAAATCTGATTTTCTGAGACTATACGTGTGTGTTGCGGTGAGTGAGGTGAGATGGGAGTCAGCTGTAAATCACACAGCGACGTTTAAGACACAAATTGAATCCATGACCTGAACACAGCTTCTGATTAAAACAGCGATTTACAGGGAATGTTTGCGTATTTCAGTAATTGCTGTTCCTTTTTTCTTTATTCGTGCCTTTGATTTTGGTGAAAGAGGGATTGGTATAGACGAGTGATGGACTTGTGATGGACAGAATAATTTCCCTAAAGCACATCTGTGAGCCACTTGTGTCCTGACTGCTGATTTTATTTAATAAATCTGTCCTGTTGATTTTCTCTTTCTCTTCCTGCATGATATTATCACCGAGAATACAAACGTGTTTAATATAATTTAATATTTGAGTTTAATATTAGACAGCAATAACACTGTTTTTCACCCTAACACGGTATGTTGGTTCATGCAGTTTGAGTCTCGGCCTCAGACGCTTCACTTACAGCTTACAGAGAGTCCGGTATCTTTTATACACTTTTCTGGCCACAAGCTTCAGAATCTGACTCACATTTCTGTGCAAAAACACATTTTTGAACACTCTGACTTTTCAGATGAAGGTATAGTCACGTGATTGGCTGTTTGAAATGTCAGTCAAATTACCTTTTACTGTGACAGGAAGTGATTTTTGGTCACGTTTAATGAAGAGACAATCTATCAAAAGTGAGACCAGTATAGTTCATACTGTACGTT
>CM040464.1:187468-203349 GCA_022758105.1 Pangasianodon gigas | reverse complement strand
CACACAAACACACACACACTCAGTATTACTTTACGAAATTAGAATAAGTCCAACATTAAGATGTTAAAATGACTGAGTATATAAAGTGATATTAGGCCTCGTTAGGAAGTGATCGTGGTGAAGTTAGCATGTTCAGCGTTAGCGTTACTCAGAAAACTGCAGCGATGAGACTGACGAAGAGATTTCACCGCTAATACAAACGCATGTGCCGTAGCGTTGAAGTTACACAATAATTCATTTTAACATGAAAATCGAACATGAGAAAGAGCCACACGGCCGTGCAGGCGGGTCGGGCTTTGTGCTTGGTCCCGCGCCGTGGTCCCGAAGAGCAGAGAGGAGCTCTGGCAGGTCCGGTGAGCGGTCAGTCTGAGCTCCTGTGTGCTCCACAGAGGGTTTTGTTAAATCAGGACTCCTGCAGGTCTCCGAGTCCGTCTGAGGGAATCAGGACGTCCTCTCACACGTCCACTGGTCTTCAGATCACGGAGTTACTCGCAGGCCAGTTTGCTGTCGAAGCTGGACAGAGCGATAGCGAAGGCCTGCAGCGCACACATGGGGTAGTTGTAGTCCATAGTGAAGACGTCCTCGGCCACTCGGCCAAACTGCATCACGATGTAATCCGCTAAACACACAAAGGAGAGAACGTCTATTGCTGCGGATATTTTACAAATAAAATGTGAATATTTACTGCGCTGTAAACACAGGTTCATCATTTTACAGCTAAATTTTACACCCTGTTTTACAAATTTACAATAAATGACAGTAACGTTCTGCATTCTGTTTTATTCATTTACTGAAAATCAGTTTTTCCTCAAGAATTGAAGGAAAATTTGGGGAACTGATTTTTAAATTGTTTTCTATAAGTGACTGTATGAGTTACAGTGAAATAAAACTCTATAGGCAGATTAATGACTTTATAACACCGTACTCTTCATGTTATTTTATAAGCTAATGTTATTAAATAATTTTACGTTGTATGTTAATTCTAGTTGTAGTTCTGAGGTGAAGCTAATTTCAGCTGGAGAAAGAATTTTATGGAAATTCAGAATCGTATCTCCGTTTTGTCTTTTTGTCTTTAATTAATACACATTTTAAAGTGACATCAGGCCTCATTCATCTTTTAGTGAAGTTGTGTTTGTGTTTTAAATGTTTGCGTAAGCCAGTCTCGAGTTACAAAAGTTTCAGCAAAAATACTTGTGTGCGTATGTAGATCTCACATAAAGTGTAAAGCACATTCCTGACACAGCTCATTTGCATATAGTGACGCCCACAAAACTCCATAAAAAGTAAAATGCACAGACAGCTGGGAGCACGAAATGAGCAATCAGGGTAATGACTGAAAAACAGAAGTGGAAGTTATTTTAATTCACTTTTATGCCAATAAAACTATTATTATTATTATTATTATTATATAATAGTTTTATTGGCATAAAAGTGAATCAAAATAACTCAACTTATTATATACATTTCTAGGTGGAGCTAATTTATGGGCGGGGTTAATTTCTGGGTGGGGTTAATTTCTGGGTGGGGCTAATTATTCCGATCCGTTGCACGGTCGTTGTTAATCCCTGTATTTTCTCCACCGCGTCTTTAAGGTTAAATTATTCTCAGAAGTTTTGTAAAGTTACAAACAGCAGTTGTAAGTTTAACAGTCTTGTGTTATAACCCTGAAGACACTTTAAGAGCTTCATCAGTTCTTCTGGAAGGTGAGAATCTTCTGGTATTTAGGTGTGAGCGTGTGCTTCCTACCTGTGACATCATTAAACCTGAGGAGGTGAAGTGCGAGACGCTGAAGTGTAACTGAATGTAAAAGTTCATCTTCGTCTCAGTGTTAACGGTTAAAGACCTGCTGCTGTCTCCTGAACTCAAAGCTCCTGAAAGGAATCGTTAGCTGAAAGACTTTTCAGAACTCACGGTCGTTATCGTGAATGATCTGGAAATTCTTCACCGAGGCCTGAGTGACCCTGCCGTGGAAGTTCAGCACGTACGACTGAGTGTCATCGTTCCACACCGGCGTCTTGTTGTGGAGCTCGATCACGCTCTCCGTGCTCTTGTTCTGCCAGCGAGCCAGCAGCGTTTCATGCTCCTGCAGTACACAGGACAAACGTGAGACAGACATGAGACACATGTGAGACAGACGTGAGACAGATGTGAAACAGACGTGAAACAGGTATGAGACAGATGTGAGACAGATATGAGACAGACGTGAAACAGACGTGTGTAACTCCCTATAATTCTGTACCTTTTATTAAAAATAAGGAGACACTCACATTCCGTGGTCTAATGCAGACTCTCTCGTGATCCATGTTCATTCCCGGGATAATGACGCTCATCTTCCGAGGACCTTTAAACCCCAACACGTTGGTCTCCTGAGGAAAGTGAGGAAAATGAATCAGCCTCGCCATGACACTTCACTTTCTCCTGTTTAAAGGATTGTGATATCAGGAGTCGCCTCCAGGGGTCTCACTGCTTCACCACTCTGCCTTTACTCTCGCTGTGTGTGTGCTAGTCACTACAGGCCAAAATTATTGGCACCCTTCAGGAAATTAAGCAAAAATGATACCTAAATATGAATAAAATAAAATGCAATGAGTGATATTTGGAGCTTAAATATGACATATAGGGATGCTGTAGTTTCACTTTAACACAATAATTAAATAATTCCAGCACCGAGTCTCTTCCTGTAACGAGGTTGGAGACACCTGTAGGTTTTATATCCGTTACCTGACTTGTGCAAGTCAACAATCATCTGTACATTTTGTTTAAAAATGCTTTTATTTTCCACACAGTGATGGTGAAGGGATTTTACATGTGTGCAGCCTTGTATTTAGCTCGAGGAAACAGGAAGTAAAACCAGGGTTTTCTCAGACTCTAGAACGCTATAAAAATAGATTTTTTTTTCCCAAGAACAACAATTTGTTTGCATTTATTTCAGGTTTTTGATAAAAAATACTAAACAAAAAAGTGTTATGGGACTGACTTTTGTTAAAGGCAGAATAAAGCATAAACGTAGTTTCTCTAATTGTTTGAAAGGAAAAAAATCAGTTTCTTTGAAGCATACTGTGAATTATCACATTAAATTGTGTAAGTGAAATTCGCTCACGTAGCAGATAGCTGCTAGCTCCTGACGCAGGTTGCTGGCCTCTAAGCTGGACGTGCTCTTCGCCGGGTTCGTCCCGCTGTCGTAAACTGTAAACTTGGTGCCCATGAGGTTCGACCTGAGGATCAGATGGAGAACAGAACATCGACTCTTCAGTTCTCCGTGATTTTAACCTCATTTCTCCTTCAGAAAAAACCCTAATGGAGCAGAAAATGACTGTTCTAATTAGGCTACTCTTAAAAATAACACACTTTTCTTAGAGTTGTGAATAATTAATAAGAGCAGCGTGATGATGAATGTTTCATTCCCGTATAAAACACTGTGGCTGGAAATGAAACACATCTCCTCTAAACCTCATCCCAGAAATAGTAAGTGTCCTGTAATAAAGATCAGCGTGTCTGAAAGAGAAATCACCTGAACACCACGTTACATTCATCCAGAGCTCCGGCCCAAATCCATCCCATAATAACCCTGAAGCAGACGCCGCTGACTTTTAAAGCAGCTGCTGAACTTTAAGAAGATTTTATTCTGCTCTGGTTTTTACTTTTATAAAACTAACACCATGAGCTCTCACGTCTGGTCACACTTTGAAGTTCTGCTAAACTTCTCATTTTAAACTAATAAACTAATTTGTGTAAAATAATAAAATGTTTCATGTTTTAAATGCTCAAGAAACGACTAAAACAGCACAGAGAACATCTCTACACCTTCATTAAAATACCAGCAACCATGAATATGCATGAAATATGCAGATATATGTGTGTCTCATTTAAATACAGGATATGAATATAAGATGCCTAACATGAATTATGCCAATTTGAAAAGGTTAATATCGCTAATGTTGTGTTTTTTTACATCAAATTTAAGTTAGCTAGCTTAGCATGGAGGTGCTGCGACAAATATTTTCCAGGTCATCATTCTCTATGTGAGTTTAAATTTGACCCAAATACCAAATTTTATAGATGCAGATTCAGTATCCAGGAGAAGTTTTAACATTTAAACACCCGGCTCCATACTTCAGAATGAATTTTTGAAAAAAAAAAAACTTGATTAAATTTCTATAGGAAGAGTTCTTCAGCTTTAAGGCTCACCAGTTGCACACTGCTCCTCCGACTGTATTACTGTAAGTGTAAGCATGTGACAATGCATCAGTGAATGTAACAAAACAGATTTATTTATTTATTTATTTATTTATTTATTTATTGAACAGGAGGGAGGCTGTGAGTCGCTCAAAGTCCTTTAAGGAAGTGGGATTAAAAAGGACACAGTAAAGGTCATCAGGGCCGTAATTGAGGTGTGTGAGGATGAGGAGCGACAGGATGAAGGTCAACTGTCCATCTTAATCCACAGCCTTGATCCCTCGATCCCTCGATCACTCGGAGCGGGAAAGGTGAGAGACGGGAGGAGAGAGAACGGTTTAAACAGTTTCATAGTTTAGGATCTGAGGCAGAAAGAGACGGCTGCATGTGCAGGTTGGTTTTATTGCAGCAGGTAAAATAATCCAAAACAAAAGGATTAATCAGTGTCCTGATTCGAGGGTCAGAAAATCATCAGAGTATCAAAGACAAAAACCAGAATAAAAAAAAACCAGGAAGCAGAACAAGTTTAAAAAGTATAAACCTGCAAAATTCAGTGGCTTGGTATCAAACTCAGAGCGAAACTTCACACAGAGCGTGTGTTATTTATGTGTGTATGTGTGTGTGTGTGTGTGTGTGTGTGTGTGTGTGATGGGAAATGGACTCCGTGTCAGCCATGTTGTGATGCTGTGGTGGATTCTGGGAAACGAGGTCCATGGCGCTGACATGAACACACTCTTACAGCGTGAAGGATGAAGCTGAAGGATTCAGGTTTGTAGTTTTCTAACAGAATTGTAATTTTAATTAATTCATTAATGGATTATATTTTTGCTACGAATCTCTTGGGAAAAGATCATCTGCAAAAACCTTTACACAAACGCAGCGTGACAAGGAGGAGTACTCTGAACTCATGTTTAAAAAATCTATATACGGGTGTTTATAAGATATTAATGAGAATTGACTACAGGTAGATTAAAGTAATATTTATCCTTAGATACAGTTTAATGCTAGGAACATTCGCATTTCCACTGAATGGCCATGTCACATGATTGACAATGGCGTCTCCGTGACAACCTCGACAGCGTTAGTGCTAAAAGAAGCTAGGAATGAGAGCTTCTACAGGACGAGTAGTGAGTCAGCAGCATCACAGGCTGTGCTGGTGGTTTTGGACGTATGTCTAGCGGCGGTGATTCACAAAAAACAGACGGAAAATAAAGTGTAACTGCTGCGACGCCTCATTGCGCTAGTTTAACGAGCTACACTGATTAGCATGATATCACACCGCAGCTGTGAATAAGTGCTGAACTTAAAGTGTCTGCTTTAAAGCGTACTTTATTCTCCTCATATTCACCGCATTCTGTTACAGTGATGTAGAGTTAAAGACACGCCCACATTTCCATATATGGGCCTAGTCGTACAATCAGTCAGAGCTGTTTTCATTTCCATGAGATTCACTGATTCCACTTTACCTTTTCTAAAGTTCTTATCCTGCTCCAAACGTTATGAAGGTTCATCGTTATCAGCAGTTCAAATCGTTCACTCTGGTTCTAGTTTCTATTATTTAGTGTGTTCTGGTTTTGCTTTGTGTTGATCTGCTTGTGTTTTTACTCCTGATTTGTGATCCAAGTCTCAGAAACCTGCAGAAGACGAGCCTGGTGTCTCACCCTGAGGTTCATCGCCTCTCAGCAGAGGAACTTGCCTGAGTTTCCCGATGAAGCTCTCGCCGCCTCTCGACAGGTCAGTGGGGTCGATGGAGATCAGGTAGTTGGATGTTTTGCTCTTCTTTCTCTTTCTCCCAGCTAAAAGGAACATCTACAACAAGAGATGATTTAATGAACCACTGAACAACATCAAATTCATTAAAAATATTAAAATATCAAAATATCAAGCAGCTCTGGAGATAAGTGACAGGATCGATGGTGTGAAACACTTCTTGGGTTGATGGTACAGAAGTTTCATCATCATCATCATCATCACATCTAAACATGTGAGAGATTTTACTATCTGAGGCATTGTTCTATCCCAAACTAAATACTACACTAAATAAACTATTTAGTTAAACTAAATACTAAATACTATCGTAAGTAGAAGTAAAGATGTTAGTGCGCTATTTTCACAGACTGCTGTACAGGATATAATAACACATTCTGTCTGCAAAGAGGTAAATAAACCCCTTCATTTATTCATAACATCTAGGTGAAGTTTTCAGTCAACTAATGAATATTAATGAACGTTAGGAATCTGCTTTATGAATATTAATGACATTGGCGCATCTCAGTGAAAACAGGCTCTGAGTTGGAAATAATTTTCAGAATAAAATAATCACTTGAGATGTGTTTCATAGAAACTCTGGAATTAATAAAAAAATAATAAAAGTGGAAAAAAAGTAAAATATTGCATGTTTAAAAGTTTTGGCACATGAATGTTTTCCGGTTTAAACATAACCAGGAGTAATCACTTTCTGATGAATGAAAATGGCTCATTTTTCATTTCTGAAGCAAAATCATTTATCAAGACAAATTTGATCTCGTGGCTGGTAACCAACGTCTGTGACTCTTGATCTAAAATGAGAAATGAAGTGTTTCTATTTCTGTCCAGACGTGTAATTACGGGAACACAGCAGCGCTGTAGGCCTTCAAACCAAATAAATCCAAAGCTCTTCGATCAAATGCAGAATTAAGACAAGTGGACGACTTTACTGACCTTCTTGCCGTCTTCTCTTTCGAGATGGAGGTAGTAGGTGGGGTACATGCCCCGGTCCATTCCTTTTTTATCCCGCGTGATCCTGCATTTGATGGTCACGCCCTGCGGCGCCGGCCTCAAGGTGAACTCCTCCAGATCACCCACATCGATGGACGGCTCGCTGGTCACCGGAGTCGACGCTGAAGCTGCTTCCTGACAGATCGGAATACAGACAGTTTTATACACATTTATATTTTTATATACGATATAAACAGCTTCATTCAATCCGAAGCCGGTGCAGGAGGCAGAGGAGAACACACAGCTGTGCTCAGTGTGACATTTTTAGCCACGAATCTGAATCCAGGGCAGATTTTCAGCATGAGAGGAAGAGCTGCGTCCCTAAAGACAGAAATGTGGACAGTCGTGACTAAAAGAAGGAGCAGTGACGTCTGTAGTGGACTGGAGAGGATCAGTGTGTCATCTAATGCACTAATACACTAATACACTAACACACACACACACACGGTGGTCCTTCATCCTTTAAAATGTAAAAGCTGGACTTCTTACGTCTCTAAACACATTTCCGTCTGTGACTCGTTAGAGAATGAGGAGAAAGTGGAGGAGAAAAAGCTGTAACTCTGCGTGAGCAGAGTTCAGATGTGAACGCAGACGTGAACGTGAGATTAAACACACACAGGCTGAGAAGTGAGAGTGGGTCTGTGGTCTGCTGTACCTTGCTGGACTTCTTGCTGGTGGCCGAGCCCGGTCTGGTGTTGCTGTTGAGTTGAGAAGAACTGGAGCTCACTTCATCATCATCATCATCATCTTCTTCCTCATCAAAATTCATGCTGCTGGAGATTCCTGTAGAACGATCGAGACTTTCTCGTGTCATAATCACTGAACATCAACTTCACAAACAGACCAACCTGCAAACTTCACACCAGATAATCTGACATTCTCAACAAACAACAATCTGCTTCTTCTCTGCTTCTGCTTGACAAGACGAGAAGAAACCACCGCTAACACAATGTTCATCTGACTCCACAAGAATGAAGGAGAACTTCTACAGTAACTTCACCTCATGTACAGTTGCCTGTGACGTGGTGTTAATGTGAGATGTTCATGATGGTTAGCTTATTAGCAGTGTTGTTATACTTTTAACCTTTAGTGATACCTAGCATAAACTTTGTTGTATTTTTATTTTTATTTTTTTTAGAATTTTAGGATTTTTTTAGTTCATGGCTTTTTATCAAAATGATCTGGACCTCAAGAGGAACTTCTGCATCATTTCTCTCACTGATTCCTACGTCTTACATTCCTACGCTGATGTTTAGCCTCTACAGGTTTCTCAGAGTGTAAGCACGTGGTCAGTCTTGTACCTTTCTTGAGCATTGTGACCCGCAGGTCCTGCTTGCTCTGAGTCTGAGACGCGGCTTTGCTCTGGACCTCAGTGTCGCTGTCTTGTCCAGCGGAATGTCCCACTGTGAGAATCTGGATTTGGCTGCTCAGGTCCTGGGCCTCGTCCTGGAACGCCGCTGGTCCGTGAGTTCCTGCGATACGACCACAACACGGACGCACGACCGGCTGATGGTCAGCCTCGGGGCCTGATCCACTCTGGGTTCTCATGTAGAACACACACATGCTGAGACAAACGCACAGGTACGCACGCATGTTTTCATGCAGTGTCACATGCTGAGACACGGAGACGCATGCAAAAAAAAAAGTGTGTTCAGAGATTCACGAAGTCCAAAGAACACAACACTGACTACTGCTGTGCATCTCTGACCTCCACACTTATCTTTCTCTCCGCATCCTGACGGTTTCAGATGCTAATGCGCTCTCAGCTAATCGCTTATCGTGTTCTTTTGTGAGGTTCTGGTGTCAGCAGGGATTTTGTGTTTCTCTCCATTAGTCTACATGCAGCAGAGAAACACTCTGTCCCTAATGTTCCTGTCCAGCAGTTGCTCAATCACTTCAGCCCTCAATTACGCCTCCAATCAAGTCATTACATGTTAAAAGAGCAGGCCTGGTGCAGACGTGCAGGGGCTCGGCCTCGCACGCTATCTGGACGACATCTTACTTCAAAAGTAGTGATGTGACTGCAGGATAATTGGTGTGGCATTTAGAGAATAATTACCACCAACATGGCTGCTGTTCCTGAGAGAAGATCTAACAGAGACTGAAAAAAAAGCCTCGATTTAACGAGACGCACGACTCGAGTAAAAATTATGATTATGATTAAAAAAAAGAAGAAAAAATAAAAGATTGAGAAACAGACGAGAAAAATTCACGACTAAAAACTGATTTCTGAAAAACAAAAACGTTTCATGTCTCAGATAAAACGACATCACGTTTAAACATAAACACACACAATGCATAAACAACTGTCCTAAACAAAATACTTAATAACAGTCATGAGTAAAAGTAAGTGCACCCTCCTTCAGTTCTGGGTTTTATTTATCAGAGCCTTAATAACAGCTGTGTGTCTTCAGCAACTTCTACAGACGAACACACAACCTCAAGTGAAACAGAAAACACAACAGATTTCAATATGTAGTTATTTTTTTCCCTAAAAGTAAATCAGCATTCAGAAACCAGGTGGGGAAAACTAAGTACACCCTCTAATTCAGTAGCATGTAGAAGCACGTTTATCAACAATAACTTGAAGTAAAGGTTTTCTGTAGGAGTTTATCAGTCTCTCACATTCTTCTGGAGAAATTTTAACCCACTCTTTACAACATCACTTCAGTTCACTGATGTTTGAAGGCATTTGTTAATGCACAGCTCTCTGAAGATCCCACTGCAGCATCTCAGTGGGGTTGAGGTCTGGACTTTCACTTGGTGATTCCATCACCTTCATGTTTTTCTTCTTCAGCCATTAACATGTCGAGTTGCTGGTGTTTTTTGGATCATTGTCCTGTTTCATGACCCAGTTTCAGCGCAGATTAAGCTGCCTCACATTTATCTTCATATTGAAATCTGTTGTGTTTGTCATCTGAAGTTATGTGTTTGTTTGTAGAAGTTGCTGAAGACACCCAGTTGTTATTAAGGCCCTGATCAATAAAAACCTAGAACTGAAGGAGGGTGCACTTACTTTTTCCCCTGACTGTATGTATTACAATCTCATTGGAGGATTTATCATACTATAAAGCATGGTGTTTAAATGTTTAATTAAATTTGGATGTTGATTTGCCAAATTTATAAAACTACATCAGTACTCGTGTATATAACTGGTTTGGGGCGGAGCTACATATCTGATATGCAAATGATGATATGCAAATGATGTGCTACCCTAAAACATTTGGCCATGAAATATGCATATGCTAAGCTAGAAAGCTAAAGTAGCTAATGCAAATGATGCACATGTGATGGTTGTCATGGTAATGATTAAATAAATTAAATAAACTACAGATTAAATAAACTACTGATTAAAAGAAAAATGAGGAGACTCAAACTGAAATCCCACTCAGGTGACTAATGTGAGCTAGTTTACTAGCATTTAGCTAACTGGCTAAGTAAGTTGGTTAATGTTAGTGATATTAAGGTGTTAGCAGTTAGCAAAGGCAGAAGGGTTTTTCCAAACTTGCCTTTTTTTTACGTGGGTAGAGGTGTAGAGATGTTTCTAGGACATTTGTGGTTGTTTCTTTGGCAGAAAACAATGTATTGTTCTACATATATTATTGTTAACAGTTTAAAATGATAGACAGATAGATAGACAGATAGATAGATAGATAGACAGACAGATAGACAGATAGATAGATAGATAGATAGATAGACAGACAGATAGACAGACAGATAGATAGATAGATAGATAGATAGATAGACAGACAGATAGATAGATAGACAGACAGATAGATAGATAGGTGTCAGGTTACAGATCAGTCCATTACACTGATTCATTTCCTATCACGCATCTGCTGTGTTTCTGACACACACACGTCTATTTTAAAAGTCTAATGTAAAGTAAAGCCTTAGCGCACTGTTAGATAATCACAGAAGTCTCAAAAGGATTTGGGGCAGAAATTTGTCAAATTTATTGTTTTTGTCACAACAGATAAATGTGAAATTCTCAAAACGACACGAGGTCTTCATTTTCTAAAGTCAGTAAATATAAATAAATTAGTAATAAATAAAGACAATAATTTGTGTAAATTGCGCCTTCGGGTAGTGACGTGTGTTTTGGAGATGATTTATATGGAAGACAAAAAATGATTTAAGTATTAATAAATAAATAAATGCAGAAATAAATGAAGACCAAATTTTGGTCATGAAAACGTGTATTATTAAATTAATGCCTTGAATTTATTTCTACATTTCCATTTATCAACATTTATTTGAGCTATTTCTAAAAAAATTATTTATTTGTTTATTTATTTATTTATAATAGTATATAATAAAAAATAAACTAATTGCCTCTAATGTGTATGAAATATGACAGTTAAAGGCAAATAAAAGCATTTAACAAGACAAAATCATTTTTAGAGTCTGACTGCGCTAAAGTTAGTTTAATTCTCGGCATGTCTGCGTGATCACGTGTCGAGTCTGATGCTGATTACGTGTCGAGTCTGATGCTGATTACGTGTCGAGTCTGATGCTGATCACGTGTCGAGTCTGATGCTGATCACGTGTCGAGTCTGATGCTGATCACGTGTCGAGTCTGATGCTGATTACGTGATGAGACGTCAAAAAAATTCTAAATTCAGTATGAAAGTAAAATGCTAGAGATTAGATTAAAGCTTTTCACAGGGACATTAAACGCTGTTGAGATCAAATTTCATCATAATTCTGAGAAACTTTCTCATTATTAAGACTTATTTTATTTCTTCACACACACACACACACACACACACACGCGCGCTCAGTCTGTAGTCTGCGATGTGATTGGACGGTGATTTGACGCGTGATGTTTTAACATATTCGTTGTTTTTCTCTTTTGTTTTAACACATATTTATCCTGACATTACACAAATTGTGTTAAAACAGTGCAAAAAAGTGTGTGTTGTTAATTAACACCTCGTGTTTGAGAGTAAAAATAAGAACATCTCAGCTGAAGATGATGAGAGTCTGCTGTAATCTTCCCATAAACTCAGTAAACATCATCAGTGTACATCGAGTCCTCTCTGGAATTCTACCTAATTAAGTTTTTCTTCTTTGGAATGGATTTTCAGTACACTCCACCACTTCCTGTCTTTACAAACACCTCGCTGCCTTCTCCTGCATCCTGAATACTGTGTTTCAGCGAACAATTGAATTCAGCTGGTCAGTAATGCGACCAGATTTAACCATTAAAACTGTTTTTAAAAAAAAATCAAGATACTGAATGTTTGTGAATCCACGAATTTCCCAACACGTGTTTTTCTACAAAGAAAGAAAATGTGGCTCTAAAACTTCTTTAAAACTCTAAAGCACTGATCACGTTAAACAGCGCATGCAGAGCTGGGAATGGCACAAACCTCTACACACACACACACACACACACAGTCATGCACATGCGGAGCTTTAACGGCACGAAGGTCCACCAGCTGACCTTTGTGCTTGCCCTTTTTCTCCTTCTTGGCGCTGCCTGTTTGTGGAGTCGACGTGAGCGGCTTGGATTTTTTAGCCGAGCGAGGAACCTGAACCTCCGCTACAGCCTTGTCCTCCTCCTGCTCAGCTTCTTGTACTGCACAGGGAAGGACGTGAGGAGCGAAGTGGGAGACACACGAACGCGAGATAAAGTGGAGTCAGTGTGAAAATGAAGGTGACGTTAGAGAATGAGCTCTAGAAGATATTTTATTAGTTATCGTATGTTAATAAAACATTCTGCTTAGTTTCACAAAACAAATTCCAAATCACACGGCATGCAGATGTGTTTAATTTCATAACCATGTAAAGAATGAAGAACTGAGCACTTTTTAATGCTGTGTTCATGTTCGAATCTTTCGCATGTTGCTCAGTTTTTTGAACTATTTATTAAAGAGTGAACTCGGGGAAAACCGCCAACCCTGCATTATAACCTGGATGATTTCACATGAAGACTAAAGACAAAGAGAGATTAGGAACTGATGTGGCTTCTTCCACCTCTTCCATCAACCCCTAACCCTAACCTACTCAAATAAATAAATCTGTTCTTACACCTCTACTCTGTGCTCTTTGCTCCTCTAGCACTCAGTTAAAAAGCTTGTATGATAGCACTACTTGTATTGTTCTCTGCTTGATGTAGCACTTTGCTTGTGTTTCCTCATTTGTAAGTCGCTTTGGATAAAAGTGTCTGCTAAATGAATAAATGTAAATGTAAAATGACCTGTGTTTTATAGCTGACTACAGGAACAAATAATATTTAGTGCTTCAGATTCTTTGGAGTAAGCTTAATGAATGTTGACATCATTATCACTGGGGAACTTAATGAGGTGATTTTCACAAATAAAATCAACAGGAGCTCAAAACATTCTGCATCACTGCAACACTGCAAACGAAGGATTCTCCCGCTCTGTATTTCACTCACGTCTGTGCAAATCTGAACACCTTTCAATCAGAGACTGAAACTCAGCGAGTCAGAGACCTGAGAGGAGGAAACGTTACTTCCGTACGTCTTGTAAAAGTTTCGTATTTAGTTTTGACAGTTATGACACTTTACTGTGTAAATATTAAAAATAAATTCTTCCTCATCCGCTCAGCTGCTGTTGTCTTCCTGCCAGTGCACATTTACATTTATTTAAATAAATTTAAATATGTAATGAGTGAAGCAGCATTGTGAACACACATTGTTTAACAGTGTGTGATTTATTCCTCGGTCTTCACAAAGCCAGCAGCGTGAATCAGTGTTAGAAACTCAGACAGAGCAGCTGGGACATGACGCTCTTTACACTGATCTGAGAGCAGTTTTCCAGTCTGTTGGGTTTAGAGTGTATGGAGAAGAATCTGATTCGAGTACAGAGAGGAACCTGACGGTTATTTTCCTACCATGGTAGATGGTGCTGCTGTTGCTGCTGAGATAGGACTCGACGAGCGGCGCCTGCTCCTCACACTGTCGGGTTCTGCGGGTCCGAGAGCGACCGTCCAGGTTCGACTGCACCATCAGGGGCTCCTGACGCTTCTTCTTCTGCTTCTGCTCTAAGAGAGCTCGCTGGAACACATGCATACATAATGCATAAGCACTACATTACACTCACTTTCAGTAAGCACGCTATCCTGATGCCGGTGGATCCGGAGTCTATCCCGGGAACACTGGGTGTGAGGCAGGAACACATCCTGGATGGGATACCAGGACACCTCCGGGCACAACACACACACATTCATACACACATCTACATCTAGGGCTAATTTATCTTAGCCTGTCCACCTACTGACATGTTTTTATTAGGAAAGAAGAAACTGGAGAACCCGGAAGAAACCTGTACATGGCGAGAACATGTGAACCTCCATGTTCTCCAAGCTGTGAGACGGCATCTGCCACTTCACCACCATTACACAAATCATAAATCATAAACATCACCATGATCACCATCAGTCCAAAGCTTCTGTGTTTCTACCTGAAAAACTTCGAACCCAAGTGAGACATGAGACACTGAGACACATGAAACGAGACACTGAGACACCTGAGACACATGAGACACTGAGGCACATGAAACATGAGACACTGAGACACTGAGCCACATGAAACACTGAGACACATGAAACATGAGACATGAGACACTGAGACACATGAAACATGAGACATGAGACACTGAGACACATGAAACATGAGACATGAGACACTGAGACACATGAAACATGAAAGACATGAGACACTGAGACACATGAAACATGAAACCTGAGACACGAGACACTGAGACACATGAAACATGAGACACTGAGACATGAGACACTGAGATACATGAGACAGCTAAATCTGAGAACCTTTGAAAGTGGATGTCCTCAGACTCTCACACTAGGGCTGATTCTCTCCCTCGCTCTATCTGTGGAGCGATCTCACCGCACTGCACTGATACAGAAACGAAGCATTCTGAAACAATGAGCATTAAAGCAGTAGAGATACTGTGATGTGGAAACTGTCCTCTCCTCCAGAACTAAACCCACAATTCAACAGATATTTACTGTTAGCATAGCGCTCGCCTGCTTCCTGAGTCCATCGTGTGGGAGGACGTTTATGGTGGAAAATAATTATTCAGTTTATTGTAGCAACAATAAAAATGATTAAGGAATCATGGAGCAAAAAGGTCTCTAGAGAACAGAAAATAGTTCTTCTGTGGCGTTGCTCTGCTTTTACAGGACGGGGCTGAAATTATTACAGTTATACACAACCTTTAAAGTTTTAGCTAAAAAACAGAGAATATTAACGTTCAGGGAAATTAAATTAGACATGAGAACACTGATTTCATTTTTTTCCCCAAAATAATTGTATGCTTTTCAGAGAAGCGCTGTTTAAGGAACACACACAAATTACAGTCTGATTTTATTACATGTGACACATGAAACATGAAGCATGAGACACTGAGACACTGAGACACTAAGACACATGAGACGAGACACATGAAACATGAGACACATGAAACATGAGACACATGAAACATGAGACACATGAGACACTGAGACACTAAGACACATGAGACGAGACACATGAGACATGAGACACATGAAACATAAGACACTGAGACATGAGACACTGAGCCACATGAAACACATGAGACACATGAAACATGAGACACACAAGACACTAATAAACATGAGACACTGAGACATGAGACAATGAGACACTGAGCCACATGAAACACTGAGCCACATGAAACACATGAAACCTGAGACACATGAAACATGAGACACTGAGACACATAAGACACATGAAACATGAGACACTGAGACACATGAGACACATGAAACATGAGACAATAAAACACATGAGACACATGAAACATGAGACAATAAAACACATGAGACACATGAAACATGAGACAATAAAACACGAGACACATGAAACATGAAACACTGAGACACATGAGAGACATGAAACATGAGACACTGAGACACATGTGACACATGAGACACAT
>CM040464.1:168253-187368 GCA_022758105.1 Pangasianodon gigas | reverse complement strand
GTGCAATGCCACCGGAAAAAGGGAAAAATAATCCACAAATGATCCCAGACAGAGAAAACGTCCTGGTTCACTAAAAATAGGCCTCAACCCCAATCCGGTATTCCCCAGGTCAATGGGCTAGATAGGTCTTAAACCCATGGCACTGGCCCCAGTGAGAGCAAAGCATTTCCCAGCACCTTTGTTTGCCAGCCACTCAGAGCATGCCCCAGTCACACCATGTGTCATCACCTTAAAACAAAATGGCTGCCAGTTACCACTTCCTTAAAAGGTGGCCTTTAACAATAAGAGTCCCTCCATATTCCAATTCAGTGTATCCCCCCCCCCCCCCCCCCCCCCCCCCCCCCCAAAAAACAACCCACAGATATAAATAACCATAACAGAAATGTAAACAAACAAACTAACACCGGATTATTTGAAATGTTTGAAATGATTTCAATGTTTGAAATTAACACAATTTCTCCATTTTGTGGCCATGTCACAACATGAAACATGAGACATGAGACATGAGACACATGAGACACTGAGACACATGAAACATGAGACACTAAAACACATGAAACATGAGACACATGAGACACTGAGACACATGAAACATGAGACACTAAAACACATGAAACATGAGAAGCGCTGTTTAAGGAACACACACATTACAGTCTGACTTTATTTTCCACACAATCGCTGTGGCTCTAAAACTTTTTACTGACTTTCACATGTACAAACTAAAACATTTCAGAGACGCTCCACCTGGTCATTGCTTTGTTTCCAGGAAACATGGCTGTCAATCACACACCCACACCGCTCAGGGCTTCTAGTTCTAAAATATGCACTTGGTTTATTTTTATTCTGTGACAGAAACCATGCTGAGGTGCAGGTAATGAGTTTGTGTTCAGATTCTATTTGAAGGATTTTTATTATAACTGATGGCACACTGATGATCAGAGACGTCCACAGAAAGCCATCAGAGTTTCTTAATTAATTAATCCGCCGTAACGAGGTGGCTTTAAGTAAAAAACTGAGTGGTGTCAGTATTTTCTCTTTCTTGCTTTTTTGTTGCACACACACACACACACACACACACAGAGTAATGTGATGTATGATATGGTGCAGTGTATCGTGTCCTTCAGTAGGAGTCACAGAGACAGGTGATCAGGTATGAGCTGAAATCTCACCTGTCTGTCCAGCTTCTGCTGTCGGAGGTTACTGCACTCATCATCCAGGGTGCTGCGGAGAGACAGAAAGAAACGAGACATTTTTAAAATGGTATTTTATTTAACAACTCTGAGCTTTCTGCTGTGTTCCTCAGGGAGTGATCCTGAGCTCTTCAGAAGAAGTGTGAAAAGTCTCGACTTTGCCTTGAAGAAGCGACGGAGCTTATTAAACTGCGTCTGTGTCACGGTTCAGGAACCTCAGTGGCATCCTGGAGAGAAGATGAAAAGGTTCCTCATGGCCCTCCTGTATTCATCCCTCATCACAGCCTTGCTTTAAAGACACAAAGCTCCTTGTATTAAAGGCACTGCAGATTCAGTGGCTCTGTAATGAACGTGTGAATCCGTCTGAAGGTTCTCGTTTCATTCACACAGCAGCGAACAGTGAAGTCATGGAGAGGAAGAGGAAAGTGGTGAGTGTAGATATGATGATGTGCTGCTGTGTTAATGATATGAGTCACTGTAAGTTCTCTTTCAGGTCCTGTAGGAGCCACTGATCTTTACGCGGCCTTTGAACTGTCACTGGTTCTCATCAGTTTCCTTCTAATCATCTCTGACATCCTGAAACGTTCACTCAGTCCTGCTGAGGAGGAAATGAAGCATGAAGGATTTGACTTTATCTCAGGGCGTGTGTGTGGATCAGACAGGTTAAATATTGTAGTGGTGTTAATTCTGTACCTGAAGAGCTGTCGAGTCCAGTCCTGGAGCAACCGTACACCATGTTTAAGACTTTTCTCACACTAATACAGACACATTTTAATTTTTTTCCCCAATTTTGTCTTTCCATCCTCATTGACACACTTCTGTCTGACCACCGGGGGCAGGATTGTTTTCCATGCTGGTAAAAAGGCATTTACAGAGATATATACACGCACATGGAGCTTATATACTATTCATAAAAATCAAACATATTAACATGAACAACTCTTAATTGTAAAGAAATATCTAGTTAATAAATCTCTATGTAACTTAGACCAGATTAATAATAATTAAAACTGAAGCCCAGGATTCTGAAAGAGCCGATTACTGTAGAGTCTTTGCCTTTTTAAGAGGATTCTTCCTTCATCATAACATCTGACTGTGTTTGAGGCATGCTGTTACAGGAAAACAATCAACAGTGTGGTGGTGTGACGAAGCCGAGTTACTGCTACTACCCTGAAGTGAATTATTTCCCTATAACAGCACGTCCCCAAGTGTTCTTTTCCTCTTATAGCACAGCAATTTACTGAAGATTGTAATTTTTATTCATTAAATAAGATAAATCATACTTTTTATCCATTTATAGTTACATTTAATGTTAGTGGAACAAGTTAGTTCCTGTTGTCACTTACGTTGTAGCAGCTATAAACAGTCGTTCCCTCACCAGCCTCTCTTTATTCTCTCTCTTCAAGTTAATAAAAGAAAATAAACGCAGCTTGTTACGCATGTTACTGAGAAACCGCAAAGAAGAAGCGTAAACTCCTCTGTCCTGAAGATGTCGGAAAACTTAAAGTTACAGCTTTACCTCTGACTGTTACAAAGCGCTGACACTGGAGACTCCTTCCATCAATGTTACATAAACATCTGTTAAAATATTGAATGGCGCATTTGCTGTACGAGTCCCTGTGAATGAGCTGTTACTATAGAAACGATAACGTATTAGAACGAGCGCATTAATTATAAATAAACCTGTGATTTGCAGCTGCACTACTGTCAGAGCTGCTGTTATAGAAAATTAATCAACACCTGACGACCAATCAGAATGCAGAATTCAGTGGTGTAGTGGGATAAATAGATTTACTCAAAAAAGTAGATTATTATTAAAAACAGAAAAGCATATTTGAGGAACAAAATCAGTGTACAGAGTTACAGAAGATGTGTCATTAACAAACAAATTAATTTGGTGATTTTACACTTCCTCTCTCTCTCTCTCTGTATCTCTCTCTCTCTCTCTTTCTCTCTCTCTGTATCTCTCTGTATCTCTCTCTTTCTCTGTATCTGTATCTCTCTGTATCTCTCTCTGTATCTCTCTCTCTCTGTATCTGTATCTCTCTGTATCTCTCTCTTTCTGTATCTCTGTCCCTCTCTCTCTGTATCTCTCTCTCTCTCTGTATCTCTCTGTATCTCTCTCTCTCTCTCTGTATCTCTCTCTCTTTCTCTCTCTCTTTCTGTATCTCTCTCTCTCTTTCTGTATCTCTTTCTCTCTGTCTCAGTCTCTCTCTGTATCTCTCACTCTCTCTCTCTCTCTCTATTCTCAATGTGTGCAGTGGAGCTCGACTGCTTCGTCCTGTCTCCAGCCTGAATATCAGCTTTACTCAACGTTACTGTATTTTGGTGTGATTTAAACCCTGACGAATCCCCGATGAAACCTAAACGCCAACTCAAAATTCAGCTGCGGCTCCTGGAGTAATGTCTGGTGATCATCTTATTCCACTCGCCGGTTAAATATCAGGATTAGGAGCTGCATGAAGTCACAGAAAAGTCCAGAAGATCTTTAATACACTCTCACTGTAGTGAATTCGAGATCTCTCTTTTCTTTCTTGCCCTGTCTGCTGCAGACTTGAACAAAAACCTCATCTCCTTTCCTAATCAAACCATCTCATTTCACACACACACACACACACACACACACACACAGTCAGCACATTCATCAGTCAGGAGTGTTTGTTACCATCAAACTAGAAAATAACGACATAAACAGATTTGCTGTAATGAGGGTCAACATCTCATTATATAACCAGGAAAGATGAATTGATGCTCTCTCTCACACACACACACACACACACACACACACAAAACGCTCCTCATATTGAAGCTTTGCTCAGTTGGAAACTCATGCAGTGTGTGTGTGTGTGTGTATGTGTGTGTATGTGTGTTTCTATATTGTTTGTTTGTTTCATCACTCAGTCTTTAATTCTTTCCTCAGCATGAGATTATTTTTATATCATCTCTTTGGCGACACAAAACTTCACTGCCAAACACAAAAAACAACACAATTCAATGAGGTTTCATTCATTCAGTGTTATTCAGTGACGTTGTGGCTATTGTGAAGACGCCACTCTTCATTTTGGGCGACTGAGTCTCAGTTTCAGTGTCGGTATTAATTCTGTCTCACGCCTGGCTTCATCTGATCAACTTCACTTTTTACACAACAACAAAATCCTCCTCCATGTAAAAACCACCAGCGTGTGTTTTAAACCGTGAGGATTCACATCACACGTGAAAACAAATCCATTGTTCTTCTATTAACCTTCAGAAAAGGCAAAGCAGATTCAAAGAAATGAATAACAATAATAATAATAATAATAATAATAATAATAATAATAATAATAATAATAAAAACAGTAATGATCCAAAACAGTGAAGTCTGCTGATCTGTGATTGGCTCCTGACAGTCACATGATCTCAGCTCCAGCACATCTAGCCTGGACGTTAATTCGAGTGTTAGATTCGCTGTCTGTTTTCATTACTCTGTTAGAATTAAACACTATAAACACCACGTTAGTGAGCGTAAGATGTGATGGTGTTTATTCAGCTACATTACTGACTGTTATAAAGAGTCTTTTAGACACAAAAACCTGCTGCTTGATGGAAACAGAGGAATCGTGTGCAATGTGCACATCAAAATAAAGAATTCCTCATTACTATAGATTTCTAAAAAAAAATCTATATTTGCAACTTTTTCTAAAAGAATAACCTTCTGCTGTTGGGTTCTAGATGGAATCTTTTAGGGTTCTCCAGAGGCACAAACCAAAGAACCCTTTACAGTGCTATATGGAGATATTTAGTGTATCGAGCTACACTTTTAAGACTTTTAATACAAGTTCTTCAAGAGTCCTCTGGTTCTTTGTATTGTTTTTTTTTTGTTGTTGGTCATAGCCTCCTAAAGTGGTTCTACTTTAGAACCTTTTCTGATAGGGGAACACTCTGGTGTAGCTTTCTACACAGAACCTTCAAGGGGCAGCTCAAAGAACCCTCATGGTGTTTATTTATCTACTAACAACGTTAATAGGATAGATACACTTTTAGGAAAAAAGGGTTCTTCAAGGGTTCCTTAAGGCTTCATTGCATAACGAATGACCTTCTCACTCCTTTCGGGGTTCCTCCAGAGAGACAACCAAAGACCTCTTAAGGGTTCTAGATTAGACAGTTTTTCTAATTAACCGGTTTGTTTTGGTTTTGGGGTTTTATGCTTTCTTTTCCTTGTGAACTGGTTCTAGAGCATTTCAAGAGCACTCTGATGCCATTAAGAACTTGCTAGCTATACTGAGCAGTGTTTTTTTCCTCGGCGAAAGGATAAGTATTTATCAGTGTTTTAATCCAGCAGCTGAACCGCAGATCTCATGTGGTGTATGAAGACCAGACTGGAGAACAGGAACATGGGTAGTGTGTGCACATTGCTAGAAAGTCTTCAGTACCATTAAACATGGTGCTAATTAACATAACAGTTATTAACAAATTAAAGCAACGTATAAAGTGGAACCTCTGAGATCACGTGACACAGAACAGAGTTACTTTCTGTTTTTAATACAGTAACTCAACAATCTGGACGTCTTCTGTGTGTCTGTGTGTTTCAGGGTGAATGAAGTGTGTGTGTGTGTGTGTGTGTGGTGAGCCATGAGTCCATCGTGTCTTTAATAAACTCTCATTAAATAAAGAGTAGTATGAGGCAGAGCTGAGCCAGTTTCTGCCTCAACTTTTTCTGAAAAAAGCCCTGTACGCTCAGATCATATGTTTAATCTGATCGTAAAAATTCACACCACCCACTTAACACACGTCTGTCGTCTCGATCAGCTGTGAGTGAAAATCACGTCGTCACTGACAGACCAGCGATGGTCTCTGAAGGTAAGACAGGTCTCTATGAGCTCTTATAACACTTCTATGTATTATTTACTAGTGTCCAGTTCAAGGCCACCTTAGCCGAGACCAAGATCATAGCCAGCGGAGTCCGAGTCAAGACCGAGTGTGACGGGGGACGAGATCAAGACGAGACCAACACCACACATGGCCAAGTCCGAGTCAAGCCCGAGATCAGACACTCAGGTGTGGTAATTTGCTGGCTGTAGTATCTTCCTAATCTGACATGCAGTTTCTCTTGAATTAAATAAACAATGCATCTACTTCAGTATTATCATTTTGTACAAATAAGTACACAGGACTTACACAGGACACCTTAAGCGCTGCAGCGTAATCCTGTTTAATATCAGTGCATTGATTGGTTAGGGAGCATGTGTGAATGAAAAGACACTCAGTTTGCTAGTTATACAGAAGATTTTTTTTTTAGAGAAAAGCAACAGCACGTGTAAAGATGTGCAAAAAGCACATTTCCTCTGACTGAAGCACACAGCAGGTAAATAATCACTTTCTGAGACCAAATACAGCTGTGCATTCCAGGTTCTTGTGCTGAATTATTCTGAACATAAGAAGAAATATTTTGAAATGTACTCACTTGAAATGTATTGAAATGGTGCTTTATAACTCCACATACAGAGATACACATTTACACTGTGTACTGTAGCAGGAACAGTGCAAAGTATTTGCTCATGGAAACGGCGTTATGGTCTCGGGGAGCATCAGAAAAACATTTCAAGTCTTCATAGACAAGACAGAAAAAAAACGGTGTAAAATTTCACCCGAGTTTATGATCGTTAAGAACGAGAGCATTGTTTTGTCATCTCGAGGACCACAACGCTATTATTTACTATTCAGTAACTGCTGTTCGAACGTCCTTTAGCATTTATCTTCACTGTGAATTTCTTAATCTCTTGTTTTCAACTTCTGGTCATTTTTCCTTTTTATTTATGATTGGAGATTGTTTTATTCCTCGTGTAAAGTGTTTTGAGATTTTGGACTCCAAGTGAAAAGTGCTGTATAACATATTATTATTATTATTATTATTATTATTATTATTATGTAATACTATTATTTTGACAGCATTTACAGATTTATTTAAAATGGCAGCAAGATCTTAAACATTTCAAGGTTCCATTGTACGAGTAACAAGTATGTAATAAACACTTGTTTATGATTTTTATGATTTATGATTTTTTTGGCACAGAATATTTTGAAAGCATGATTTTATTTTTTTTATTTGTTTTATTTTAGTCCATAGTTCTGGCTGAAATCAAAGAGTCAAGACTTTAGACTGTTCTGTGTGAACTTTCCTAGAAATTGGTGACTGAGGCTGAAATAAAGAAATGAGGCGCATGGAACTACGAGCTGATCTACACAAAATCTACACAAAATTCGGCTCAGATGTGAGAGTGAGTCAGATGCAGGGTGGAAGCTGATCTGAGAGCAGTGACAGATCTGAAACCTCTGATAAACTGTGCAAATGGCTGTGGATTAGCTGCTGAGTGTAAATTTTAGCTAAACGGAGTATAATGCTGCATGTGGATTGCACGAGCTGATCTGGGAGCAGTTCTTTCTCAAATCCTAACCTGCTGAGAAACGGCACTCAGGCTCTTGGATTAGCAGCTGAGGGTAAATTTTACCAAAAAGCCAGAAAACAGCAGGATTTTGTTTCACTTTAGATGCACAGGTGGCTGAGAAGATCCTCGTTTCATAACTCTTTTCTTTTATCTTTTTTTGTCTCTTCTTTGAGCTGCACTCCAGCCCCTGTGAGATTTTGTGAGTGTTCTGAAGCCTACACATCAGCTCCAAAAATAGTTCTTTCATTTTAGAAGAGAGGAGTGAGAATAAAAAGCCCAAATAAACACTGGAGATGTTGTTCGCAACAGGACACGTGCAGGAACGAGCGTTACATACGGAACAGAAGACAAGCGCTCACTCCCTGATGCAATCTTTCAATAAACAAGTGATGGCAAATGAACTGTGTAACTTATAGCAACCAGGAGCCAATGGGAGGAGAGGAAGCGGTGCAGCCATGGCGATGAGGTTCTCCTGGAAGCAGCAGCAGCAGCAGCAGTCGGAGCGGCGGCTTTTCAGACTCGCACAGAGAACAGACACAGATCTGTGTTTCACCCACAGAGAGGAAAAGTGCTAATTAACTCCGACATCATCCACTATTCCGAGTGGAATGCATAAATTAGGAATCTCTGAAAGAGGACAGAGTGGATGCATGCTGGAAAAGAAGAAATGAACCCCAGGCTCTTCAAGTGTAAAATTCAAACCATCCAAAATAAAACATATGGAATCGCTGGCAAAGAAATCACACCACACATACATGAATTCTTTTAGAGGTGAATAAATTTCTAAAATGTAGAGCTGAAAGTTCATGAAGGATTCGTTCCGGAGTCACGGAATAAAACAAACCCAACAGAAAAGTGCAAGAAAATGATAAACAGATGAACTAACAGCTGCTTTAACAAATGTTTCTACCAAAAACAATTCAACACAACATGCAGCTCTGAAACATCCATGTGCTCTGAATCCATCAAACACACACACACACACACACACACACACTAATCAGCACATCGAATCAGACATCACACTGGAGCTCCTCTAACACGCTGCAGCTCTGAAGGCCACTGTACCTGTACGGAATCCAGTCCGCCGAGTGTTTGGAGCTCATATCTCACGCTGTCGAGGAGTCGCTGGATGAAAGGGGGGCTGGGGAGCGCTGAGGCAGAGCGACGCACGGCAGCGGAGGATTCGGAGAGTGAGACGGACGACCATTGTCTGAATTTCTCCTACAGCTCTGACGCTAATCTTCAGCCTCTGTTGTTCTGCAGCCGGATCGCAGCTCTCGCTTCAGCGCTTCTCATTGTGTGTCTGCTGATCTCTCTCTTCTCTAACCGTCTCTCTCTCTCTATCCCTCTTTTTCTCTCGACCACTCTCTCTGTCTCACACACTCCCCCTCTACTACGCAGCTTCCTTCTGCTCTCTCTGTATATCTTTCTCGATCTGTCTCTCTCTGTCTCTCTCTCTTTCTCTGTATATTGCACTGAATATCTCTCTCTCTCTCTTTGTCTCTCTCACTCTCTCTTTCTCTGTATATCTCTCTCTGTGTCTCTTTCTCTGTCTGCTTGATTGGCTGCTTTGATGTCAACTGTCCTTCACTCTCTCTCTCTCTCTCTCTCTCTCTCTCACACACACACACACACACACAGCCTCACATGTTGTCTGATTTATTCATGCTTTCATCCAGTGCAAGTCGCATTAGCATGAGACACACAGTGCAGTGCAGCTTTAACTGTCTTTGATTTAAGCCGAGTGCAAACAAAAGGAATGTAACTACTGAACTGTTTACACTCCTCTTTCTCTCTCTCTCTCTCTCTCTCTCTTTCTCTGTGTGTGTGTGTGTGAGTGTGTGAGTGATCCCATGTTAATCACATGCTGAGTTAATTTTCTCAGATGCAAAACCTCACCCTAATAACTAATAAAATGCACCAATCAGAGCTTTTAGTGAATTAAATGCAGCATGTTAAACTGTGTTAATCCCACACGCTACTGAGTTCTGGATTCTGACTGGTCAGAAGGCATTGATTAATTTTCTATAACAGCAGCTCTGACAGTAGTGCATCTGCAAATCACAGGTTTATATTACTGCACTTGTTCTAATACGTTATCGTTTCTATAGTAACGGCTCATTCACATTTATGGAAGGAGTCTCCAGTGTCAACGCTTTGTAACAGTCAGAGGTAAAGCTGTAACTTTAAGTTTTCCGACATCTTCAGGACAGAGAAGTTTACGCTTCTTTGCGGTTTCTCACTAACATGCGTAACAAGTCAATTTTTTATTTTTTGTCTTATTAACTTGAAGAGAGAGAATAAAGAGACGCTGGTGAGGGAACGACTGTTTATAGCTGCTATAACGTAAGTGACAACAGGAACCAACCTGTTTCATGAACGCTCCACAGCATTAAATGTAACTATAAATTCGTATAATTATATTTTTTTTTACAAAGAAATATGTGTGTTGTTGGCTGTCGCTGTGGTATAAATGGAATAAAACATTTATATTTACAGTCCCCTCTGAAACTACTGGAACACAAGGCCAATTCTTTTGTTTTTGCTACACTGAAGACATTTGGGTTTGAGATCAAAAGATGAATATCGCTGAATGTCTACTCTTGGTTTGAGCCCTGGATTTCTCCTGTGAAGACTGCATTTGATAAAAAGGATAAACCAACATGAAGACCAGAGAGCTGGCTATGGGAGAAAAGCAAGCCATTTTGAAGCTGAGAAAAGAGGAAAATCAATCAGAGCCATTGCACAAGCATTGGGCATAGCCAATACAACAATTTGGAATGTCCTGAAAAAGAAAGAAATCACTGGTGCACTAACAACCAGACATGGAACAGGTCGGATGAGGAAAACAACAGCAGCTGATGACAGAAACATTGTGAGAGCTGTGAAGAAAAACCCAAAAACAACAGTCAGTAACATCACCAACAACCTCCACAGGGCAGGGGTGAAGGTATCACAATCCACTGCTTGAAGAAGACTTCGAGAGCAGAAATATAGAGGCCACACCACACGATGCAAACCTCTCATCAGCAGTAAGAGACAGAAGGCCAGATTGGAATTCACAGAGAAATACAGAGATGATCCACAAAAGTTCTGGAACCAAAATTAACCTCTACCAAAGTGAAGGAAAGGCCAAAGTGTGGAGAAAGAAAGGATCTGCTCATGATCCAAAACATACGAGCTCATGGGTCATGCATGGTGGAGGTAGTGTCATGGCTTGGGCTCACATGGCTGCTTCTGGAACAGACTCACTAATCTTTATTGATGATGGAGCTCATGATGGTAGCAGCAGAATGAATTCAGAAGTGTAATTTACTTAAAGACTATCTGTGCCAATACTTTTGCTCACCTAAAAATTGAGTGGTCTGCCACCAAAGGTGTCATGTTCTCAGTTATTTAACAATTTTTTGCACCCTAATGGCAGTGGCCTCTTTCAGCAGGATAATGCTCCCTGCCACACTGCAGAAACTGTTCAGGAATGGTTTGAGGAACATGACAAAGAGTTCAAGGTGTTGACTTGGCCTCCAAATTCCCCAGATCTCAATCTGATCGAGCATCTGTGGGACGTGCTGGACAAACAAGTCCGATCCATGGAGGCGTCACCTCACAACTTACAGGACTTAAAGGATCTGCTGCTAATGAGTTGGTGCCAGATACCACACACACCTTCAGAGGTCTTGTGGAGTCCATGCCTCGACGGGTCAGAGCTGTTATGGTGGCACAAGGAGGAACTACACAATATTAGGCAGGTGGGTTTAATGTTACGGCTGACCGGTGTGCGCATGTGTGTGTGTGTGTGTGTATATATATATATATATATATATATATATATATATATATATATATCTTTTTATGTATAATATTCATAACAAAGTGCCAAGTACTTTGTGAAGAGGTAGGTCTTTAGTCATCGTTTGAAGAGTGCCAGTGACTCAGCTGTTCGGGGAACACTAAAACACTGAATATTTCTAGGAATATAATCTAATTCAGTTTCCAGTTCATTCTGTACTTCATGTATTTCTTAAGTTTTAATCATTTCAGCATGGGGTGTACAAACTTTTGCACGCCACTGTACAGCTGGATAACAAGCATGGTTAAACAAAATACAGTTTTATTCTTTTCCATCAAAGTGCACTGGTGTGTTTAGTGCCAAAATCCAGTGTGTGATGTTCCTCTGCCTGTTAGTGTAGGTCAATATTATTCCAGTGGTGTAACAGATCAGACGCTGAGATCAGACGCGCTACACTCCAGCAGGTGTACAGTGAGCACGGCTGCTGAATATTTCATGATTGTTGAAGAGTTTACGTCGTCACACACTGCTGTGAGCTTCAGAAGCTGCTGGAGATCAGTTTGCAGCATCTACAGTTCAGTGAGCCTCCTTTTTTTTCTACAACTGTCAATCTGTACTAATGTTATAAGCTAAGCTCTTTCTGGAAAATAAGCTTATAAAGCATGGCCTGGGGTGGAGGGAGGGATGGAGGGAGGGACGGAGGGGTGGATGGTGGGGGTTAATGGTAATGCTAATGCACTGTGGAGCCTTTGTGCCGAGATGAACGGAGATAAATGGGAGTCTGTGTGGAGCATCAGTACGGCCCTCGTTGCCACAACACACGAAGAGAAAGAGAGAGACACATGATCAGAAAGAGAGAGTGACAAACAGAAAGAAGAGAGAGACACAAACAGAAAGAGAGAGACACAGGAACAGAAAGAAAGAGAAAGACGCATGATCAGAAAGAAAGAGAGAGATACATGATCAGAAAGAGAGAGAGACACACAGGAAATGAAAGAGAGAGTGACACAAACAGAAAGAGAGAGAGATATATGATCACAATGAGAGAGGGAGAGACACCTGAGAAGGGAGAGAGAGAGAGAGAGAGGGAGACACATGAGCAGGAAGAGAGAGAGACACACAGGAACAGAAAGAGAGAGTGACACAATCATGATCAGAAAGAGAGAGAGACACATGAGAAGGGAGAGAGAGAGAGAGAGAGACGAGCAGGAAGAAAGAGAGACACATAAGAGATACAAAAAAAAAGGTAGAAAGTTGGCAAGACCCCAAAGAGCTCTCTGTGCGTTCCCTCAGCACTCGGCCATTTTTACGCTGGAAATTCACACCAGTGTCTCTTCTGTTCAGAAACACAAACGCTGCTCTGCTGAAGGAGGCGTTTTACTGCAGAGGTTTCTCAGTCCAGTGAAATCGTTTTCATTTCACTGGCGAACTTCCCGAAGCAGCGCAACTCCCTCATTATGGCCTCGTTTTTAATCAACAGAAGCACTTTGATAAACGACTCGGGTTCCAGGAGCATAAAGAGAGGAAACTGTTGTCATGATTCCTTTCACCAATATTCCGTTATTGATTAGCATGTTGATGAGGATTTGTCTTTTCAGAAACACCACAACAGCTTTGTTCATTCGGGAGGCTGAGTAGATGTTCTCACACCTGCTCTGCTCACCTACATCCATCTGCCCCTCCTCCACCTCCTCTCTCCAACACACACACCTGCTCTGCTCACCTACATCCATCTGCACCTCCTCCACCTCCTCTCTCCAACACACACACCTGCCCTGCTCACCTACATCCATCTGCACCTCCTCCACCTCCTGTCTCCAACACACACACACCTGCCCTGCTCTCCTACATCCATCTGCACCTCCTCCACCTCCTCTCTCCAACACACACACCTGCCCTGCTCTCCTACATCCATCTGCCCCTCCTCCACCTGTGCTCCTCTCTCCTGACACCATGCTAGAGAGACAGCACCTCCCCGCCGGCCTCAGAGGCCATGGCGTCCCGCTCACTCTCACCTGCTTTCCAAACTGTGTTTGCTACTAGCAACTCACTTATAATTTATACTTTCAATATTTAAAAATAAAGAAAATAGAAGAAGGAAAAACGTAGAAGAGAGACAGATGAACTGGAGAGAGAGACGAGCAGAGAGAGAGAGAGAGAGATGAGCAGAGAGAGATGAGCAGAGAGAGAGAGAGAGATGAACAGAGAGATGAACAGAGAGAGAGATGAACAGAGAGAGAGAGAGAGAGATGAACAGAGAGAGAGATGAACAGAGAGATGAGCAGAGAGAGAGAGATGAACAGAGAGAGAGATGAACAGAGAGAGAGAGAGATGTTAATAATGCAGCGAGTCTCAGGGTCGTCTGCTGCTGCTGCTGTTTCTGATGAATGATTATGACGTGTACACTGTGATCATTTACACACACGACTTCAGTGTTTATATTCTTCCTTTAACACACGTTCTTTACACGTGCGGTTATGTGTAAGTCTTTGTGTAGACGTGATTAATAAACCAGATAACATTAATCACTGTTAGATGATTTTATCCGCTTTTAGCTCTGAATCCATCGTCCTGACGGTGTTATAGAGCGTGTGCTTCTGCAGCTTCGTCACGGAGTGAATCAGTGACTGATGTGCGAGCGTTCTGGATAAAAGTTTAACTTTGCTTTAGATTTTCTAGTTTTATTTCTCGTATTTATTCAATATTTATTCAGTATTTATTCCACCGGAAACAGTACAAAATCTGACCATGTGGCACTGAAGTGGCTAAATTATGTACAAATGAAATCCTGAGAAAATGTATAAACACAAAACCCCACCCATGACCCCGCCCCTGACTCCGCCCCCAACCTATCTATCTACAAGAATTGAGTGATGTGAATAATCACAAATTTGTATTTTTGGGGGAATTTGGGTTTAATCATATATATATATATTTAAATGTTTTAGGTTTATTCATATATTTTAGGTTTACTCAGTACAAAGTAAAATGATTTTAAAAATGATTTTGCTATTTTTAATCCTGCATCCGTCTGTTTTAAAGGGAATTATATGGTAGTAATAATTAGCAGTTTTTATTTCAGGTCACCAAACATGCATTTTTTTCATTAACAGTAATAGTTTTCACTTGAGTTCAGTATAATAACAGGGATGGTGAAGAGCTCCAGTGTTTCAGATCGCTCTCTCCTGATCAAAGCGTTAACCCAAATTCACCTCACAGTGGATCACAAAGGAACAGAGCTTCAGGTTAAAACGCTCAGAATAGAAACGTTCTCCGTGAAGAGAGAGAGACGGCGTTAACACCGCCGCTGTCCTCACAGGAAACGAGTGAAGCTGAAAGTCAGTCCTCTCTCTCTTTCTCTCTCTTTCTCTCTGTTATAACACACGGAGTGATAAATATTTCATTTCTAATTCACATTTCAGAAGGGACTGCTGCATGAACAATGTACCACACACACACACATCTTTTTTTCACAACCTGATAGAGTGAAATATTCGTAAGGAAAGGTAGAACACTAACTCCGCCCATGACTTTCATCCCACCCTTATATACAATTCAGTTTTATTTGTGTAGCGCTTTTAACAATTGTCACAAAGCAGCTTTACAGAAATATATAAATTCAGGATTTAAATTTTAAATGTATAAATTTATCCCTAATGAGAAGTCAGAGGTGACGGTGGTGAGGAAAAACTCCCTGAGATGATATGAGGAAGAAACCTTGAGAGGAACCAGACTCAAAAGGGAACCCGTCCTCATCTGGGTGACACCGGATAGTGCGATTATAAATCATTCCCTTCTATAACTGTGTACTACATGGACAAATAGTGCAGTTGTGTATCCAGGAAATTCTATTTGTTGAACTTATTGTTACACTGTTCACTGATGGAGTCCTGAGTGCAAAACTGTTCGTGGGAATTGCAGTCCTAAAGCCATCTTCATGGTTTCTAAGTGGAACCATCCTCAGTAATCTCAGTGATCTTCAGGCTGTGTGTGTTGGAGGCCATCCTCAGCAACAGCACGTGGTTTCCAAGTGATGAGATCTCCAACCAGAAGCAGGGCATCAGGATGGATCAGGCAGGTCCGGAGAGCAGAAGAGTTCAGGATCACTGGCATCTCAGGAACCTCAGGATCTCAGGATTCATATCTTCATAAAGCATTCATAACTATTGATTCATATTTCATTTGTTTGATACAAAACCAGCAAGTTTAGTCAAACAAACCTGAAAAGTGTTTTTCTATTTAAAAAAAGTAGTTAAATAAATAAGTAGTTTTATTTTAAGTTTTAAAAAAAGGAGTTTGTAAAATGATCAAATGCTTTAATCTGTAGTTCTCTCCTGACCCTAGCTCCAGGACTCGTATTCGCAGCTGAATGCAGTGTGTAGTGAGGAGTTAATCCTGAAATTAAACAAATTACACACAATATTCAAACCGCAGGTGGAGCTACAGGTGTGCTTGAATGGGCGGAGTTTACCCAAAAAGGGGCGGGCCTCAGGTACGTATAATTCTGACCTTGAACTTAAGTGTTTCTTTCTGATGTTTTCTGTAATCACAATATTTCACCCTGATGTTTTAGGCTGTAAATACTTTTAAAAATTTAACTATGGAGTGACATGCAAAAGCAAAATAATCACAATATCACGCCTCACACCTGCCTCCTATGATCCCGTGTCACATGACCAATCCCGAGCGGCGTCTCTGTGTTCTAGACGTCTGATTACACTCACCTGTTCCTCATCAGTACACTCACTATAAATAACACTGAGGTTCTGTGTGAAGTCTCGCTCCTGCATTCAGTCAGTGACGGCGTTACTAAGCCGTGTTCTCAGTTCTCTCGTGTTCCGAGATCCCGGTTCTGTGTAGCACTGTGATTGTCTGTTTCCTCACTGTGATGTTGCTCTTCGGTTTCTTTGCCGTGATTATTATTAATAAACTCAACCCTGAGTCTGCAGTCAAGCCTCTGTGATTCCAGACACGTCTTCTGAAGACACCACAAAAAGATTTATTTTAATTTTGTGCGCATCAAACAAACTGAGCCTGAAGAAAGCAGCTAAATCTGCTACAAGTGTTAAAATGTAAGAGCTTTATCCTGGTCAGGGTCGCAGTGCATCCGGACTCAATCCCGGGAATACCGGGCGTGAGGTGGGAATACTCCCCCGGATGTAAGACTAGTTCTTCACCATTTACACACACGTTTAAGCTGCGTTCGCCTCGAGGTCACAACTTACAACCAGAAAAAGCTAAAGGAAACTGTTACGATTCCTTTTTATAATTAATCTAGGGGAATTAAGGAATACGTAACAAAACGCCCCCTCAGTCTGAAACTCCTACTCGGGAAGTTGGGGTTGTCTTCTCAACTACGAGTTCCTTCCCGGTTTACGGAGTGACGTTAAATCAACATGGCCGCTCACAGCATCAGCAGTAAACACAGCAGCACTTCTTACCTTTAAATGAGTTACACTGAGCCATACTGTATACAACAACAACAACAACATTATTATTATTATTATTATTATTATTATTATTATTATTATAACACACAGACATATTCGCTTGTTAAATCTATAACAGTGACTCTACAGTTCACTCTTCTGAGGAGGAAAATATACATCACTCTCACAGTTAGCTGGTTAGTGTGCTGCTAATAAAAGACAAACAAATCCATGTTTTTTTTCCACTTTATCTCTTGAACATCACGCGGTTGAAAATGACATCATTCCGACTGGTGAATTTCCTCTAACAAGGTGATTCGACGCAGTGTTACTCCTATGGTGTAGTTTATTTTAGCTAATCCACCTACTGTAATGGTTTTGGGAGGAGGGAGGAAACTGGAGAACCCGGAGGAAACCCACATGGACACGGGAAGAACATGTGAAAGTAAACTGAGCTCAGGAGCTGTGAGGAAGTGGCGCTAATCTCTACACCACTGTAACAATACGATTTCCTGACTGCAGTTTAGTTCTCTGTAGCTGCATTAAACCTAATCACACGCATGTTTTATCGCATTGTGCACAAGATAATAAAACGTCCCTCTCAGGCCTCCGTATAGTTCTCGTTACCCAGTAGCTAATGCATTTCTGATTTGTTAAGCAACAGAAAAAAAGGCTGAGTCCCAGATTTGCCCCAGAGATCCAGGGCATAAGCGTAATAAGCTGAGATATTGATTTGTGTTTAATTCTGACTTTCACAATTCATTAAGAGTGAAATAAAATAAATGTAGAGATTATTCACGCTGTAAATTCACACACCACGTTCAACACGGCTTCAGCTCCAGCTCCAGCTTCACGTCCAGCACAGAGAGATAAAATCCTAATCACTGCTTTAAATTCTGCTCACGCTGCAGTTCCCCAAACATCAATATGAAGTTCTGGCACATGCATTAAACATGGTTTGTGTTTGGAAATGTCAGTTTGGATGAGAAACGGCCGCGCGAGTCCCGGAGAGAGAGTTCACATAAACGCTAAACTCCACTCGACTCACTCAAGTGGACTTCAGGGAACTTTCAGGACAACTGGCGTTTTTTCAACATCGGTTTAACTCTGGTCATGTTTCATACCAGAATAAATGATTTAATACGAATTATTTAATATTATTTATCTTCCATAATAAAAAATACTGAAATACATCTGATTGTGTGGAAATGTTTGGCTGCTGATTGTGGATTTTTAGTGTTTATTTATCAGCAGCATTCCGAACATTTCCCCGAGTGACGTCTCGCCTCCCATCACGATCTTATTATTGTGTCCAAAAATAAAATAAGAAATTCCTTCATTAACATTGACAAGTAAATAAGTGTAACGAATGTAAACACAATCATAACCAACCATTAAAATAACTATAAATAACTTTATACAGGATAGAAGCTACAAACAACTAAAATGTATAAAAAAAAAGTAACCTAAAATAAGATTCATTTAGCACGCATTAGAATAAAATATTTCAAATAAATGATATAATTGTATATATTCTACTTCCCTTATACTCTCAGATGTCAGAAAATGAATGATTTTTTTATTAAATAGGATAAATAGAAGCTAAATTCCATTAAAAAGTTAAACATTCAATATTAATATTTTCGATATACAACATATTTTTGTATATTCTCTGTGTTATATACAGATCATATCTTCAGATCTCCAAAATTATATAATAAAATATAACATAATTACATAATAATATATGATATACATACTATTAAGAAATGAATTGCATTTTTAATCAGCTGTAATATTTGATCCTATAATACGGCTCAGCCAATCAGATTTTAGAAATGAAACTGCATTTGATAAAGAAGCGTTAGCGTACTGTACGTGTTCGTCAAACTTCAAACCTTTCACTCAGACCCCTGAAGAAAATACAGTGTGATAAATTTTTGTCACCTCTGAAGAATATTTAGATAATTTTAACACTTCAGAAGGCTGGAGCAGTGGTATTTGTCAGGTAGATTATGCACGATCGCTCGTAATGTCAGAATTAATTCACACCACATCAATAAATAGAGCTGTTTGGAAGATTTGCACTAAAGAAGCTCTTCCTGAGATTAAAAAACCTCAGCTCCTGAACTTCAGCAAACCTCAGTGCAGACTGGAGTCGAGTTTCTCTGATCCGATGAGACGGAAATCAAACTTTCAGTTCAGAACAGCATCAGCATCAGACGCCGTGAGGAACATGGAGCAGCAGCGACGTGTTACAGATGTTTCGTGGCTCTTG
>CM040464.1:113806-122760 GCA_022758105.1 Pangasianodon gigas | reverse complement strand
TTAGTGTTCGGGGCTCAGACACAGTCTCAGTGTTTAAGTCTAGGCTGAAAACATATTTGTTTAGTCAAGCCTTTTGTGAATAGTTTTCTTAGGTACAGGGGCAGGTCTGGAGGGTTCACAGGCATAGAGTGTTGTGGTGAACTGGGATGTTTGGATGCTGTCGCCCCCCCACTCTCACACGTTCACTCAGGTTTGTCGATGGTGGAGTGGCTGCTGCTTTATGTCCCAGGACTCCCTCATGTCTGTGTTAGCTTCTGGCTCTCCCTTTTAGTTATGCTGTCACAGCTAGTCTTGCCGGAGTCCCTGCTAGCACTCGGCACGCAAAGTACATTGTCCTTAGCCATCACGGGACAAAAGCTTACCTAACAATCTCTCCCTCTCTCTCTCTCTCCCTCTGTCAAGCTACACTGCTACTCCTGAGATACCAGTGATCCTGACCCCTTCTGCTATCCGAACCTGCCTGAACAAATATGATGCACTACTTCTGGTTGGAGTTCTCATCTGCTGAGGATGGCCCCACATGGACAGCCTAAAGATCACCATGAGATTACTGTGGATGGTTCCACTTAGAAACCATAAAGATGGCTGTGGATGTTCTTCCTTGGATAGCCTTAGGACTGCAATTACTAAGAAAAATTGGTACTCAAAGTGTCTCCATCACTGAACAGTTATTAACTTCAACACAATAGACTTTAAGTTATAACTATAATGAATTCAGAAATGACTCTGATGCTCATATTCATACATACATATGTTGCTCATGAGCTCATAAGCTCCTTGTTACACAATTGCACTTTTTGACTATATAGTATACAGTTTTAGAAGGGAAATTATTTACTTTTGCACTATCTGGTACCACCCAGATGAGGATGGGTTCCCTTTTGGTTCCTCTCAAGGTTTCTTCCTCATATCTTGCTCATTAGGGATAGATTTATAAATTTAAAATTTATATCAGGAATTTATATATTTCTGTAAAGCAGCTTTGGGACAATGTCCATTGTTAAAAGCACTATACAAATAAAATTGAATTGAACTGGATTGAATTGTTGTGTATGATAAAGTTAGGAACGTGCTCGGAGTGACAGCAGAGGCAGCAGTGTAACGTGTTTACAGCAGGAGTGGATTAAACACAGAAAATGGTTCCAGTGCAGTCGCATCCTTGCGCTGAGAAACAGAGGTGCTGCAGTGTGATTTAGAACCTGCAGTGATTTAGAGTGTTTCAGTGTTTCAATCAAGTAAAAAAGGAAAGGACAGACAGTAACAGGTGTGAATCAGTATTTTGATAAATGCAGCGATGAGGAAACAGTCCGATCACACACCTTGGCTAGCTGTGAAACCGTAACAACTCTAAACCTGAGCGTTGGCTCCCGGTGAAGGATGTAAACATGAGGCTGTGCCTGAGTTCCTCTTCAGAGAAGTCAGATAAAATCAAATGAAAATATTCTATAAACTGGACGAGGTCATGCGTTAGCAGATATACAGTGACTGGGATGTGGAGTTGCTCAGGCTCAGGCTACTTGTGAGAGAACGTCAGGAACCTACGCACCCTCTTCTAAACACAAACAGCTATTTAATATTCATCTTAAAGCATGTCACGTTGCTGCATTCAGACTCTTTCACACGTTCAGAAGGACGACCGCTTTGTTCCCTGCTGCGGTTTAAACTGATATTCAGCTGAATGAGCTCTGCATTTGGCTCTGTGACAGAAACGCAGCTCCGTTACCGTTTTAGGCCTGAGAGCGCTCAGACAGCACAAACGCTATTACAGCACCAGACTGAGCCTCATAAATAAGCAGTAATGGCCCCCGAGTCAGAGCAGAGCGGCTGTCCTTACAAGACCTCCAGTGTGGCACCAAGACAAGAAAAGGTGGTATAGTCCAAATGCAGGCAGGAGGTGGTACAGTCCGAATGAAGACATGAGGCAGTACGGTCCTGTCCCTGTAATCTCCTAAAAGTAAAAGCTATTAGCTCATATTACCTCAGTGAATTGTTTTGTTATGAACTATGTTTTTTTCAGTTCTCAGTGACTGCAGCGCTATAAATGGTGTACGGATGAAATAAAGCCCCAGGAATGAAATGGTTTTGTTGGACATCATGCCAGATATTTATCACACACACTCGTACAAGGCTGATATGTGCTTGTTCCTGCCAACACAAAAAAATTCCACTGTGGGTTCTGGGAGACCAAGCGGCACTAAACAGCCGCATAGTGGAACGCAGCAGCTGAACTGTGCTCTCCTCTGGGCTGCAGACAGACGGGCAGATGCACTTCCATCACCTGCTAGGATGAGATTCTTTACCCCTGTGTTCTACACCACTCTTCCACAACTGCTGAGACTTACCAAATAAACATCAGCTCAGTTCAAACCAAAACATCTCTCTCTCTGTCTCTCTCTGTCTCTCTCTGTCTCTCTCTCTGTCTCTGTCTCTCTGTCTCTTTCTCTCTCTCTGTCTCTGTCTCTGTCTCTCTCTCTGTCTCTCTCTCTGTCTCTCTGTCTCTCTCTCTGTCTCTCTCTCTGTCTCTTTCTCTGTCTCTTTCTCTCTGTCTTTTTTTGTCTCTCCCCCTCTCCCTCTCTCCCTCCCTGTCTCTCTGTCTCTCTCTCCCTCCCTCTATCTCTGAGATCCTGTGTAAGAACAGATGCTGATAATAAAATTTCTCCTGAACATCTTATCATAAAGCTGCTTCATGCTTCATAAGCAGTTTCAGTCTGAAGAGTGGCTCGAGAAAGTAGATTTATTCACTCAGCCACTGAAATTGTAGTTTTATTGCATTTATTTATGAAATAAACTAGAAAGCTCAGTGACACCTGATCAGGCACAAAGCCACTGCTGGAATTTCGTTTCATGATGTACAGCAACAGGACAAATAAGCGCAGGATATAGGTTACGCAGTTCATACTTTTGTTTTTCCTTTTTGTTGTTGTCAGTTAGTTTAGTGATGTTGAAGCCGAGTGCAGGATTAAGAAAATTAGCGTTCAGATTAAAATTTACTGCAGCAGAACTGATCTGTGAGAGAATTCTTGTGGAAAATCTCTCTGTTTATTTTAAGGCTGAGTAAAGGATGTGTGTGTGTGTGTGTGTGTGAGAAAGAGAGAGAGGCTGATCAGCTGATCTACAGCTTAAACAAAGCCCACAGTGAGGCTGTAACTCTGAGACACGTGTCTGAAAACGATCAGATGGGGCGACTGTGAGGCCTGCTGTCACAATTAGCATTAGGATTAGCATTAGCATGGTGCTGTCATAAAGCCGCCATGTGACTATTCACCTCCTCGGGCAAACTGGACCTGATAAAACGCTGCATTGTGTCTCTGCAGGACTGCAGAGACAGTGTCAGGAACTTTTCTCTAGTTGTATAAAAGAAAAAGAAAAAGCTAGAACAATCTGAAATGCTGAGATCTATTTTAAACTCGATGATGTGTAAGGCGGTAGAAAATGTTTTTAAAAATGTTACAGGTTCTTCCTGATCTCTGAAAAATTATGCATTAATTTTATCTAGGCTTTTTATAGGAAAATATCAACAATACTAAATATTTATAAGAATATATTTATTATAAGAAACACAGATAAAGGTTTCACATTTATTTACACCAAAATTCCACCATCCTTCACTCCTCCTTGCTTTCGGTGGTGGACAGGGTCAGCATGCGCTCTCTGACCGGTCTGCAGCTACGCAGCTCCATACGCAGCAAGCTGCACTGCACTGTGTGTTCTGACTCCTTTCTATTAGAGCAGCTTTAACTTTTTCAGCAGTTTGTGCTACAGTAGCTCTTCTGTGGGATCGGACCAGACGGACCTTCATTCCGCATGGGCATCAATGATCCTTGGGCGTCCATGACCCTGTCACTGGTTCACCGGTTGTCCTTCCTTGGACCACTTTTGGTAGGTACTAACCACTGCATACCGGGAACACCTCACAAGACCTGCTGTTCTGGAGATGCTCTGACCCAGTCGTCTAGCCATCACAATCTGGCCGTTGTCAAAGTCACTCAGATCCTTACGCTTGCCCATTTTTCCTGCTTCCAACACATCAACTTCGAGAACTGACTGTTCACTTGCTGCCTAATATATCCCACCCCTTTACAGGTGCCATTGTAACGAGATAATCATCGTTATTCACTTCACCTGTCAGTGGGTTTAATGTTATGGCTGATCGGTGTACATTACAAACACTCACTGTTCCGGTGAACAAAACCAGCTGAAGTGTTTTGACTGCAGCATTTATGGTGAAATCTGTACAAGAAAAACTCATCACTTTAGCAGCCCGTATTCACAAAGAATCCTAAAGAACACAAAAGTTCTCAATGACACAAACAGTTTCTAGCTAAGAACTTCTTCCTAAAACCAACCAGCTGAGAGGAATTTTGACTAAGGAACTGTTGAGCTAAGAGGAAGTGTGTGCTTGACCACACTGTTACCTTCCATATTAAAAAATTATGGTGTGTGTGTGTGTGTGTGTGTGTGTGTGTGTGTGTGTGTACACAGATCTAATGCTGTCTAAAGCAGAAAAATAGTTCTGTGTAAGTGAGGATGTTATTAGATTGATGTGTGTTGATATATTTATATTTGTGTACTTTACATGGCTGTGATACAGCACTCACAGGGTTCACAATACACTTCTCATTAAAACCAGAGAATGAAGATTAGGATAAACACCCATTTAAAAAATTTCCCCTAAATCTGAAAATTCTGAGCTGCTTTTATTCCTGTGATGTTTTTGTCAATATGACAGAATGGATTTTTTTTGCTGTAAGTGCATAAAAGTGTTTTCGGATGTAAAAGACGTTAGTCTGATGGTGAAGGTGTGAGCTCGGTGTCTGCACTTCACACGAGTAAACAGGATATCTCAGACGCAGACACACCGAGTACATGAAAGCCACAAGATGCACGATTCAGAGCCAGACTCGCGTGGGTGCAAATGAACACACAGCACATAAACACGCCTCATGGAAAACACTCTACGCACTGTACACACTCTAAACACTCCCTTCCTTTTCTACTAATACACATGCACCCTAAAGAGAGTGGAGTAACTCAAATCATCCACGTGTGTAAATACCGAACCCGCTCACAGCAGTGTGAACAACGAATGAAGTGCAGAACCACTGTGTCCTATTTCCAGGAATGTTCACTAACCCCTGGAGAGCGGAGTGTGTATCCTGCCCTGAGCTGTGTATTCACACTGATGCGTACAGGAAGTGAACCGAGACAACATACACAACAATGGAGTTTAGCTTTAAGGCCACAGAGAGGTTCAGGCCTGATGGAGTATTTTTAAACACGTGGGTGGAGATCCTCTTTCACAATCACTGTTTAGTAAGTTCCCCTTTTTCCCAACCTCACTGCGTATTGGGACACGCCCCCAAACAATAAGGCTTTATTAATGCGAGTGCTTAACACCTGAAAGGCTGCGTTCTAAATCAACTGTGTTTTACCAACGAATAATTCCATAAATCATGTTTCTGTGCATTTTACCTTTATTAACTATATTGTAAAAAACCTGAACAAATCCATATGAGTTTGTGTTTATACCACATCTAATCCTCTATGAACAAAGGTTATTTGACTTTTAATATTAAACCATCCAGTTTTATTTTAGTCAGAATGCACACATTGTCTGGGAACAGAACGGTTCTGCGTGTTCACAGAGTGAACGATGATCGCTGTGGTGTTTATTATGATGAGAATCTGAAGATGCAAAATGATCAGCAAATTATTTATTTATTGCAAAAAGTGTAATGAAGTAACTTTAACTCGTCCAAAGAGCCGTGTTTCTGTTCTACAGGGTTCTAGAATGCAGAGTGTAGGCTCTAGAACTCCGCTCTAGAACTCCGCTCTGTTCCAGTGTTAACGAGTGGAACGTTCTAGAAGAGCAGAGACTCTGTTCACAATATTAGCACTCAGCAGTGTGTGAGAAATCAACAGGTGAGCTAAAATCAACACACACAAACACACACACGCACACACGCACACACACGCACACACACACACACGCACACACATAGTGTGAGAACAGAGCTGCTGCTTTAACCTTCAGATCAGAGTCGAGTTTATGTTGAGCTACAAAAGCGCAGGAACACTCCAATTAAAACATTACCCATTATATTAGTTTCCTTTCATGTGTGTGTGTGTGTGTGTGTGTGTGTGTGTGTGTTTCACTCACTAAAAGAGATGTGACTATTTTGGTGAACATTAAATAAATGTGGGTTTAAAGTGCTTTGTGTTATCTATAAATTAAAAATAAATCTGTTTCCTATTGGGAAAAATATTTCTCTGAAGAATTTCTGAAGGAATATAAAAAGTTCGGAGGTGACCAATGTGACTAAAAACTGAAAGGAACAAAAGGGGAAAATTAAAAATTGTAAAGAAAATATATTTCCTTGTCCAAACATGTGACTCATTAGTGTGAGAAATAAAGAAAACACAATTTATTTCAAAAACGTATCTTTAAAACACTGTTTTTTGAAAGAAACAAACACCTGGAATTAAAGACTCACTCGAGGGTTTGAGCTGTGAAAATGAACAAAACACACAAAACACTCATCTCTACACAGCAAGTGACGTCCAGAGACCAGGGATGCGGACGGTGTTTGAACAGAAAAAGAGGAGTTTCTCTGTAAAACAGCAGCGTGTGTAAACCACCTGACCCCAATCCCCCCAGCTACACCCCCCATCTACCCCACACACACACACACACACACACACACACACACACACACACCGCAGCCGCAGTAGGAAATAGAGCGTCCCGGACTCGGACAGTGATGAAGCTGTTTGCTCGCTCTATCAGCACTCTGCTGTGAAACACATCATCAGGACAGATTACAGATGCTGCAGTTCTCTGTCTAAATACAGACAGCAATAAAAAAGTCTACAAATTCATAAACTGTGTTTATCTACGTTCACTTTTACTTTCTTTCATGGAAGGCAAAAAACTGAAACAGGATCCACCCCTCACATGTTCTCCCTTTTTATCATAAAAAAACAGTGAAGATTCAGTTCCAGAAACAGAAACAGAAAAACACATTGGAGCCGATGATCAGAAAGCCGCGGCTGCACGTTTCAACCGAGTTTATTAAATAAAATCTCAGAGCCGCAGCGTTCCTCCAGCATGACCTCACAGTTCAGTAATGAAAACCATGCAGGGTGAGACACTCATAAAGGGGGGGAGTAAAACACACACACACACACACACTCATGAAACACTGCCCACTAGCTACAGGTGCTAATATTAACTAGCATGTGATCATTCCTCCAACTGAAAACATCACTGAGCCCTGAACATGAATTTGTCTCCACACTTTAATGAAAAAAAAAAAGCTTAAAAAAAAAAAAAGAAGAAGAAGGAGAAGAAGAAGAAGAAAAAGGAGACGAACCCAAAAGTGCACTGAAATAAAATTCTACTATTTACTGTTCAGAACAAAGTTATTATACAGCAAGGTGAATAAATGTAAATGACTGAAATGCAAGAAGCTTTTGAAATCCTGTTGGTGTATTTTTAACATCGCGTGAGTGCTGAAGAACGAGAAGCGGATTTTAAAACAGGAACACACTCACCTTCAGTAGTAAAATGAAAGAACATAGAAAATTAAATGCAGTGTTTTTAATTATTCATTATTCTAAAATATATTATTGCTCTACTCATGATTATAAACAGATTTTAATGAAAAAGGAACTGAAACAGGGCGATGTGGACATTTCTCTCTCACAGCGGAGATACAATTATTAGATGATCTTTAAAGAAGAGACAAAACTGAACCCGCGTTCAATCCCTGATGCTGAACAGCCACGATTACATCACTGTGATGTCACCATGAAATCATCTTTACTGACTCACTCACTTGGATGGCATCTGCTCATTACTCATGTGAATATCTGAGCATCAGTTCGTCTGCTTTTGCTGTTAACATAATCCTGCAGAACGATCAGATCTGTACTAATGAAACAGTATCAACACAAAACAAATCACCTCCAAGCAACACCACCTCCTCCTAACAACATTCACTATAAACTTATAAAAAATACGACATGTGATACAACATTCGGCAAAAATCACACAAACCTGCTGAAGCTCTGCTGCGAGTACAGCTGACAGAATCCGCGCTCTAAATGTCGTGGGTTTTTTTGTCTCGTTTTTGTTGTTGGTTTTTTATTTAAAGCATTTTTATTGCCCTGTAAGAAATCTTACCAGAAATTAATTGTGTAAAATCTGTGTAAACTTTGATACACTCTCACACAGTTCAGATCTCATCATTTCCCCAAAACACCACGGACGCCTCTGGAGGACCAGCAGGAACTTCCTCTTCCTGAGGTTCTGCTTTCTCCCAGGCCTTTAACCCGACACAACTCAAACACAGCGTGGAGCATAAACACAAAATAAGCAATAAAATATTTTAAAGAGCTCCTTCTTTTAAACAACATCATGTCTGTAGCAGACTGTGATCCGCTCTATAACCGATTACTGGCACTAATAAAAAAACATGAGAATAAAAATCAGAACTACAGAAACATGGCAGTAAAATGAAGCTTTAACAACAGAAACATTTGAAGAGTAAAAAACAGTCACGTCTCAGTCACAAGTTTCGCCTCTGGCCATCAAACACAGAGTCATTAATGACAGATTGATTCAGTCCAAACACATACAAATGGCTTTTTATTCTGATTTACACGTCAGTGTTTAGACTGCAGACTTCAGCTGCGTCTGTTAGTCTTTATGTAAGAATTATAATTGTAAGAACAGCTCAGACAAAAACAACACACACTTAATTCACTTTAACTAATTTCTTTAGTATTATTATTATTTTCTCATTAGACAACTACACTGAAAAGTTTTAGAGTTTGTGAGTGTGGATATAAAATGTCCAGATCCTGTTAGCATGATATATTTAAAAAAAATAATAACAAAAAAAATTTTTAAAACTCAAAACTAAAGATTTTTTTGACAATTTGTCTCGCAA
>CM040464.1:106306-108806 GCA_022758105.1 Pangasianodon gigas | reverse complement strand
AGAGGGGGTATAGGATATAGAGGGTATAGGCTATAGACTATAGATGGGGTATATGATAGAGAGGGTATAGGCTATAGACTATAGATGGGGTATATGATAGAGAGGGTATAGGCTATAGAGTATAGAGGGGGTGTAGGATATAAAGGGTATAAGATATAGCGTATAGAGGGGGTGTAGGATATAGAGGGTATAGGCTATAGAGTATAGAGGGGGTATAGGATAGAGAGGGTATAGGATATAGAGTATAGAGGGGGTATATGATATAGAGGGTATAGGCTATAGACTATAGAGGGGGTATATGATATAGAGGGTATAGGATATAGAGTATAGAGGGGTTATAGGATATATTCATGAATTTTTTCAGTGGTAAAATTGAAAATATCAGGCAAAAAATTCAGACTATTAATTTAAAACTGGACAGTTTCATAACTAACCCTGTAGTCGATAATATAATAATATCAGATCAACAATTACAATGTTTTACTCCCCTTCGAGAGACTGAACTAATTTCACTAATTTCATCATCAAAATCATCAACCTGTATACTAGATCCTTTACCTACTTGTTTTCTCAAACAGATAATTCCAGAAACAATCAAACCTCTTTTAAAGATAATCAATTCTTCCCTTAGCATTGGCTATGTACCTAAATCTTTTAAATTAGCAGTTATCAGGCCCTTGATTAAAAAACCTGACCTTGACCCCTGTCAGCTGTCCAACTATAGACCAATATCAAACCTCCCCTTTATCTCCAAGGTCCTAGAAAAGGTTGTAGCACAGCAGCTATGCTCATACTTACATAGGAATAACATTCATGAAATGTATCAGTCAGGATTTAGGCCTCATCATAGCACAGAGACAGCACTGGTTAAAGTGGTAAATGACCTACTACTGGCCTCTGATCAGGGTTGTGTCTCCTTGCTTGTGCTGCTTGACCTTAGTGCAGCTTTCGATACCATTGATCATGCTATTCTCCTCGATAGACTGGAAAATGTAGTAGGCATTAAGGGAACGGCACTTTCCTGGCTCAGGTCTTATTTGACTGATCGTTATCAGTTTGTAAACGTAAATGGTGACTTCTCTCCTCATACTAAGGTAAAGTTTGGTGTTCCGCAAGGCTCTGTTTTAGGCCCACTGCTCTTTTCTTTATATATGCTACCTCTGGGCAAAATTATTCGTAAACATGGTATTAGCTTCCACTGTTACGCTGATGACACACAGTTGTATGTTTCAGCAAAGCCAGATGACAGACACCGAAGTCCCTGCTTGCCCTCTGCACGCAAAGTACGTTGTCCTTAGCCATTAGAGGACAAAAGCTTACCTAACAATCTCTTCCTCTCTCTCCATCTCTCTCTCTCCCTCACTCTCTGTGGAGCTACACATGCTACTTCTGAGATGCCAGTGATCCTGACCCCTTCTGCTCCTCCTCTCTGCTTGACCCATCCTGATGCCCTACTTCTGGTTGGAGTTCTCATCAGTTGAGTTCGCTCGCTGCTGCTGGGGCCCCATATGGACGGCCCGAAGAACCATTTGGATTGCTGGGGATGGTGCCACCTGGGGGCTGTGGAGATGGCTTGGGGATCACATATGGGGAGCTGTACTGTAATGGCTTGGGACTGCGATTGCTGTAGTGGCTTTGGGGCTGCAGTTGCCACGAGCAGCTTCGTACTCAGGACTCCATCAGTGGACAGTGGATAGATTTTAACCAACAGGACTTCTTGCAAAAACTGTGATGAATTTACTGGTTGCACATTTGCACTATTTGTCCATATAGTACACAATAATAGAAGGGATTTATTTATAATCGCACTATCCGTTGCACCCAGATGAGGATGGGTTCCCTTTTGAGTCTGGTTCCTCTCAAGGTTTCTTCCTCATATCATCTCAGGGAGTTTTTCCTTGCCACCATCGCCTCTGGCTCACTCATTAGAGATAAATTCACAGGAATAAATTCACATATTTACAATATATTTTTTGTGAATCCATTTATTTCTGTAAAGCTGCTTTGTGACAATGTCCATTGTTAAAAGCGCTATACAAATATAATTGAATTGAATTGAATTGAATTTAGGATATAGAGTATAGAGGGGGTATATGATTTAGAGGGTATAGGATATAGAGTATAGAGGGGGTGTAGGATATAGAGGGTATAGGATATAGAGGGTAAATGATACAGAGAATAGAGAGGGTATATAATGTAGAGGAGGTATAGGATATAGAGGGTATAGGATATAGAGTATAGAGGAGGTATAGAATATAGAGAGTAAATGATATAGAGTATAGAGAGTGTAGGATATAGAGGGTATAGGATATAGAGGGTAAATGATATAGAGGGTATAGGATATAGAGTATAGAGAGTGTATGACATAGAGGGTATAGGCTATAGAGTATAGAGGGGGTGTAGGATATAGAGGGTAAATGATATAGAGGGTATAGGATATAGAGTATAGAGGGGGTGTAGGATATAGAGGGTATAGGATATAGAGTATAGAGGGGGTATA
>CM040464.1:47430-64446 GCA_022758105.1 Pangasianodon gigas | reverse complement strand
TTTTCCCATAAACTTTAAATTCTATACACACCGAACTGTCCAAAAGCAAAGATACCTTCAAAAATACTGAAATAAATGACCATAAACATCAGTAACCAGTAATAAAGTAAAGCAGGTCAGTGTTTCTGTGAATGTTTAAGTCTTTAAAGCTGCATCGGTTCTCTCAGGTTCTCTGTCGTAGTTTTATAAAGAAATCAGCTGTAAGTTTTTCTGCATGTTGGAGAACCTGACACGGTTCTTCTGTTTCTGCAGTAAAACCAGAACAGCCTCCATTATGGGTTTAAAAGTGCTCCATTACTGACAATCTTACTTTATTTAACCTCATACACACATTTCTCTGTAGTGTGTGTGTGTGTGTGTGTGTGTATATATATATATATATATATATATATATATATATATATATATATATATATATAATGTATTTGGAAAGTGAATATTTGAAAATATTTGGATTTTTTAAAATTTACTCTTTACTACTGACAGAAAATATTAAATAAACATTTATGTAAAACTTATACAAAACTACAGACTTTTGCACAGGACCTAGATTCTTTATAATTATTGCACCGTAGCGTGTAGTTTTCCATGAGGCTGTGTGTGTGTGTGTGTGTGTGCGTGCGTGCGTGTGTGTGCGCACTAACAATACAATGCAAATGTATGGAGATGTTTATAACTCGAGGCAGATTACCCACAATTTGCATTTTCTACAAAGCTCCACTTGTTTTTGTCTTTTCTTTCTCTCTCTCTCTCACACACACACACACACACACACACACACACTGGGACATTTAATTTTTTATTGTCTCAGTGTTTTAATGTTTGTGAATATTTTTGTGAAATAAATGTTAGAGAGGCAAGTGTGAGCTGCTCTGGTGTTAGAGGTGTGTGTGTGTGTGTGTTGTGAGGACAGAAGCTACTTTTACAGGCGTAGAGTTTATTCTCATTACTACTTTCAAATCACCCCCTAAAGAACACGACAACAATTAACCTGAGTAACGAGGCAGAAAAGTACTGCATGTTACACATTGAGGGGTGTGTGTGTGTGTGTGTGTGTGTGTGTGTGTGTTGTGACTTGAGCTATCATTAGAGATAAACAGGCCACTCGAGCACCAGCCTTAATGAAGTGTGTGTGTGCGCGTGTGTGTGTGTAAAACACAGTGTATTACATCACAGTCATTACACACTGAACCTGACGTGTGTGACGCACAAAATCTCCCTCGGAGTTAATGATTGAAGCGTTTAAAGTGTAGCTGCGAAGCCCGTTTTAATTTTAGACTTAGGTTTGTAATATCATTAAAAAAATGATGCACAAAATAAAAATGAAAATTAATTAGTGAAATTAAACAAATAGAAATTAGGTGATAAGGTGTTATTCTTTTTTATCTTTACAGAATATTAGTGGTACATTAGAGGTGGAAATAGCTGTGATCTCCAAACAACATTAAAATACATCACTTTAACATAAATACACGGTTTTAAAATTATTATTATTATTATTATTATTATTATTATTATTATTATTGTTGTTGTTGTTGTTGTTGTTTTATTCCTCTTATACCACAGCAGTAGCAGCTATAAACAGTCGTTCCCTCACCAGCCTCTCTTTTTCTCTCTCCTGAAGTTAATAAGACAAAATAAACGCAGCTTGTTACGCATGTTACCGAGAAACCGCAAAGAAGCGTAAACTCCTCTGTCCTGAAGATGTCAGAAATCTTAAAGTTACAGCTTTACCTCTGACTGTTACAAAGCGCTGACACTGGAGACTCCTGGAAACATGTCATTTATCGATTGCACGAAGTTTTTTTAATCCGTTTATGTGGAGCTTCCGCTGTACGAGTCCCTGTGAATGAGCTGTTACTATAGAAACGATAACGTATTAGAACGAGCGCATTAATTATAAATAAACCTGTGATTTGCAGCTGCACTACTGTCAGAGCTGCTGTTATAGGAAACTAATCAACACCTTCTGACCAATCAGAATGCAGAATTCAGCATTTGGTCAGTTTTCAGAAGTGATATTGAAGAATGTGACTTTATTATTAAATGTAATAGTAAAAAATCAGAACCAGGATCCAGGAGAAGTTAATCAGTGACCCCTCACGCTGTGTGCGAGTGATTTGTGTTACACATGAAGCCTCAGTTTTTCCCAGTTCTTGTTAATTATGCTGATTTTCAGCCACTGTTTCATTTTAGTTCTGTGAGAGCGCAAACCTGGAGCGTGCTGACGTTCCTAATCTTAATACAAAGTTACAAAACAGTTTAAAGATGATTTTACTTTCAAAAACACAACATTACGTTTGATGTTTTGATTCGAGTCCTTGTGTGTTTAAGAAATCATTTTGAAATTCTGTTTTTTATACATAATCCTAAGCCTTGACTGTGTGCTGCTGAACACGGCCCAAGCTAGTGTTTATTATCGACATGTTGTGTGCAAGTCGTCATTGGGCCGTGTTCTGCTTCCTGCTGGCTTTGTTCTCATTAAAGCGGTTCCGAGTGCCGTGTAGTGATAATGGATCCAAAGACTCTTGGGGATCAAGTGGAAAATATTCTTTTGCATTCCTCAGATGCCTTACTGTTTCAGCGATGCAGTTTGCTTTGTGCAAATTGACACCACATGTATGAGCTCACTGCCGAGAGAAGATAAAGAGTCATTTGCGTGTCGAACTGGCTGATGGGGAAAAAATACAATTGCTGATATTTACACAAGGTTCCTTACAAGATGAAACATGATCAGGGTTTAGTGTAAAGAAAGAGACTCCTAAAGGCTTCAGATAAATAGAAAGTGCTGTTTAACATGAGACAAAACTAAAGTAATATTAATTCTAAAGTAATATTAATGTTTTAGTTTGAGTACTTAAATGTAATGTGATTCAAAATTACTGTAATTTAAAAATAAAGATTAAAACATCTTTCTCTCTCTTCGCTTCACTGAGAGGATCTTAACAAGATTTGCAGTTGCTGTTAAATAACGTGCTTCAGTAGTCAGGTGTAATGTTGTAATAAGAGGAAATGGAGAAAATGTGGTCAAATGAGACGTTTTTGAGAACAGATGTTGAATTCATGATGCCAAAATCCTGTTAGCGTCTTACTGGTCCTAAATGCTCTATTATTTCTCACACTTTGTGCTATTATGCCTTTTCTGTTGTGTATTAAATTTGAAATAGACCACCATCAGGCAGTTAGGCTATAAGACAAGAGAAGTTTTAATCTAATGCAGGATTGTGCAGTTTGCGTTTTGTAAATTTCATGATGAAGCTTTTTGTGGTCAGATAGATAATATGAAGTGTAATTAATTGTGTAATTAATTGATTTTCACCGATTGTTGTTTATTTATAAGCTCTGAATGTTATAAGGTGGTTTCGATGCCTCTGACCAAAGAGTTTGCTCCTGTCTTTAACATGCAGAAAAATCTGACTGAGGAACTGAACTTAGGCTCTGGTTTCTGATAGACTGAGAAAGTCTGAGTTCTTGTCCTGACTGAACTCTTCCAGGTTCTGTGATTCAGTGCGTCTCTGCAGTTCTTTAAGTCCTCAGCAGTTAAAATGTTGAAAACATGCTGAGTTTTTCAGTAGGACGAAACCATGATGGAAACTTTTGTCAACAATAGTACTAATTCCTAATTTTAAGGAACTGATGATTCTGATATTCTTGGTTATTATCTGATCTAATTTTTTTATGGTGGAAAGTAAAATCATTTCAGTGATTACCAAATTCAGTATACGTAAAAATCATAATTCATAATAATCTAACTTTTAAAGAAGCCTCATGAACTCTCACAATACTGAACTCTCAAAAAAGACGAAAACTAAAATGAGTCCATTAAACTGTAATGTACACTCACCGTCCAGTTTATTAGGAACACATACACATTCATGCAGTTATCCAATCGGCCAATCTAGAGACACACAACAGTCTCTAGAGTTTAAACAGAATGGTGCAAAAAACAAAAAACACTGAGTGAGTAACGGTTCTGTGGGTGGAAACGCCGTGTTGATGAGAGAGATCAGAGGAAAATGGCCAGATTGGTTCGAGCTGGAAGGATATAGTAACTCAAATAACTGGACAGCTGAAGATTAGAAAAAAAAATCACCTGGTCTTTCTCCAGTCTTTAACTGTCCAGTGTGGGTGAGTCTGTGCCCATGAGAGTCTCAGGTTCCTGTTCTTGGCTGACAGGAGAGGAACCTGATGTGGTCTTCTGCTGTTTTATCTCATCCACCTCAAACCTTGATGTGTTGTGCACGCTGAGATGCTTTTCTGCTCACCACGGGTGTAAAGAGTGATTATTTGAGTTACTGTAGACTTCTTGTCAGCTCAGACCAGTCTGCTCATTCTCCTCTGATCTCTCTCATCAACAAGATGTTTCATCCTGCAGACCCTCCGCTCACAGGATGTTTTTTGTTTTTCGCACCATTCTGTGTAAACTGTAGAGACTGTTGCATGTGAAAATCCCAGGAGAGCAGTTTCTGAAAAACTCAAACCAGCCCATATGACACCAACAACCACTCAGAGATCAGAGATCAGACAGTTTCTTCATTCTGATGTTTGATGTGAACATTATCTGAAGCTCTTGACCTGCATCTGCATGATTTTATGAATTGTGCTGCCACATGATTGGCTGATTAGATAACTGCATGAATGTGGAGGTGTAAAGGTGTTCCTAATAAAGTGGACAGTGAGTGTGTAATGTATAATATATAATGTACATAGATTTTGCAGAAGATTCTAAAAACATATTTTTGCTTTGCCATTATGGATTATTGTGTGTAGATTCCTGATGAAAGCCGAATAAATTTAAAGTGAACAGGAACAGAAAGACGGAATATGATGCTGTTCTACAGCGAGTTTAACTTTCACCTGAAAACGACTTAAAATCTGGAAAACTAGAAACCATCAGTGAACACACCATCAGTGAAACCATCAGACACAACTTCCACGATATTCATACTAAAACCACACCAAGTTTTTCTGATGCAACTGCGTTTGTCTGGTGTGAAAGTTACGTGAGCTCATTTCTGTCTCTTTTGCTTTAAAATTGTTGATATTAAACATTAACTACCAGGCCACATGACTGGTTAGTCACACATCATGCCCAGAACAAAAATCTCCAAATAAAGGCACATTTATGCTGCAGATTGTGAAAACTCTGAAGCTTGCTGGCTTTTATACGTGAAAACATGGCTGAAAAGTCTGTTGTTAGAAAATCTGAGCCTAATTAAAAGTAAAGTCCTGCATCGTGCTGTGTAAGATTATAAACTCATTAATATTCACATAAATTTGAGTACAAATTATTTTAAAATAATTAATTTTTAAGGAATTAACGCTTTAAAGACTTTCAGTTGAGCAACTTGTTTTGATTGGTCTGTGGTATTTAGTGGAACCAATCATTTTGATTATCACGTGTCATAACTAATTAGCATAAATGAAGAACGTGTGAAATGAAGTCGCAGTTATAGCGTGAATGTCGAGCCTGAGATCTGATGAACCTCAGGGACTTTAATCGCTGTTTAAAGGAATGAATTCTTTCACCCAAACAGCTATTGACGTCTTTAGTCTCCATGACGCATGTGAACCAAAGGTACTCACCAAGGGAACCACAGTTCCACTAATTGGTTCCTCTTCTCCCGTGTGTTATACTCATCATGTTTGCAGCTCAGCATTGGCCTGATAATAAGAGGACGATAATCTGAGCATCACAAGCGCAAGGAATCAGTTTATAAACGATGCTTTAGTCCAGCAGAACTCTTAATCCTGTTTCCTCAAGGAACTGATCCAAGTCGTATCTAAGACTGAAAAAATGCATGTTTAGTTATATTTACATTAATAACCGTTTTAAAGTGTATTTCAGTGATTTTATTGTTTTTGTAGCAATGATTTAAAGTTAGTATAGAAACAGCCACACATTTGGTATCAATACAGAAGGTACCTAAAGTACCAAACCTTTTAGTTGTGTTTTCGATGTGTTTGGAGTTTGAAATTTATCTGATGCAGTACCTGTGCTTTATACAAATTCTAAATCTCTGAAAAGAAGATTCTGAAGATCATCAGAACTGAGGTTTTCTACAGCGATGTTCTGAAAAGCACTGAGGGCTGAATACATCGTTTTTAGAAACATCTAAAAAATCACGGTAATCTGAGTTATTGTGCAGTTTGTTATATTCTTTCATAATAATATAATGAACATAACGAATATATATTACATGATAAAATCTAATGATAATAGTGTAGCGATCGTTTACTTTCAACAGGAAGTTTTAAAACTGCAGTATTTTTTTCCTTCACTCATCATGATGTGTTTTTTTAATGATTAAGATTCTGCAGCTGAAATTAAATATAAAAAGCTAAATGTGCACAATAAGAAAACTGCAGGCGAATGAATGAATAAAACTTTTCTTCAGCTGTATAAAATTATAAACTCATTAATATTCACCTAAATTTGAATACTAATTATTTTCAGTAATTCATTTTTTAAGGAAGTAAAACTTTTTAATGGCATTAATTATTTTTAGTTTAACAACTTGATTAGTTCATGAATTTAATTAAACTTTAATTTAAAATTAATTTTAGTAAATATTATGATTCTCCTTTGTATGCATTTTTTTATGTTTTTTATTGTGCTGTTGGCATGATGGCATTTTTCTGACTGCATTTTCAGCTGGAGGAATGTGAAAAATGTCATAAAAATAAATCTTTAGCGTTGAGAGCGTGTTGTATAATATTACAGAGCAGCAGTCAAACATTATGGAAGCAGAAGCACACACCAAAATATCAATATCATTTTTATTTTTCAGAATTATTGATGAGTAATTTTGCTGCATCACTGCTGATGATGGATTTTAATTTACGAATGAACAGAAACAGCAGCGAAAATCTGTCTTTTTCTGTCCTGATCATTCTCAGTGTGTTCTCTCTCTCTCTCTCACTCTCTCTCTCTCCCCAGCACAGGACTATTTTATTATTTATATAAATTTTAATAAATTAATTATTTTTAATTTATTATAAATTAAGTCATTATAGTCATTACAACAAATTGGCATTCTTTAAGCAAAGTTCAGCATCTGTTAAATCAGACATTCCAAATGAAGAATTTGGGTCAGATACAGAATTGTGTGAGAGAGTGCAAGTGTGTGAGAGAGTGCAAGTGTGTGAGAGAGTGCAAGTGTGTGAGAGAGTGCAAGTGTGTGAGAGAGTGCAAGTGTGTGAGAGAGTTTGGGGCTACAGGGAGATAAATATTACACTAAGTTATAAAGGCCGAGAGAGGGGTGCAAACTTTTGAACAGATTTCTTTTTTTAATAATTAATTAATTAATTTTTTAGAAGGATGTACAAACTTAGGCACTCAAATATATTTACTGTTGATGTGTACGTCAGTGTTACAATAATAAGACCAGAACAACACAAATTTTGAAGAAGCTCAACATAATGAAATACAAAAGATTAAAAATTACACAGGAAAAATATAAACAGTACTTTTTTAGTAAAAAAAAATAAAAAATTAAAGTTTGATAACAATGATATACATATATGTCTATATCTAATTATCTATCTATATATATATATATATATATGTGTGTGTGTGTGTATGTATGTGTGTGTGTATATATCAAAAGAAACAAGTAAATAAGTAATACAGCAGGTGACTCTTCAGTGCTTTGTGAGTTATTGTGACAGCAGTGATCAGACCGTTCTTTCTCACAGTCTTGTCAGTCTTCATCACATGTAAAGTGTAAAACATGGATAAAAATCAGCTCTGAAAATTCCGTATGAAAAAATTCCAAATGAAAACATGGAGCCTCGGAGGCTGGGACGCTCACTTAGTAAATGATTTTCCCATCAGCAGCCCAGTTCACTCGTGTGTGTGCGTGTGTGTGTGTGTGTGTGTGTGTGTGTGTGTTGATCTCCCTTGATAAAGCCAGATTGTTCCCTTACAAGGCGTTTCAGCTCTGAGCTGATGGAGCCGCTGTGCCCAAATCAGGTCGAGTTCCTGTTGTTTCTCTTCCTCTCTCACACAAGTTCAGTGCAGTGTCTGTGTCTGTGTGTGTGTCTGTGTGTGTGTCTGTGTGTGTGTCTGTGTCTGTGTGTGTGTGTCTGTGTGTGTGTGTGTCTGTGTGTACGCGTCTTTGTGTGTGTACACGTGTGTGTACACGTGTGTCTGTGTGTGTGTGTGCACGGGTGTCTGTGTGTACATGTGTGTGTTGAGAATGAGGACAGATTAAGGTGCTGGGCGATTTTCACGATTAATTTGAATTAATGTTTTAATATGATTTTCAAAATGTTCTAATATAGTATTTGCATGGTTAAATTTTTAATTAAAATATCTATAAATGCTATTTAAAAGTTTAAACCAATATGAGGGAAGAACACCGAGCGCCTCCTACAGCCCGCGCTTCTCCCAAACACTGCACACTTAGATTTAAAAAAAAAAAAAAGCCAGATGAAAGGTTTGAAAGTCAGATGAACAAGTTTATGTAAAATATTAAAGCTGCAAGCAGCATTTTCGGGGGCCAAGCACCCAGACTCGGTGAGCCTGTCAAGAGCACAAACTCTTCAAATGATATAAGGGAAAAGATAAAGGTTTTTACAGTTCTTGACCACAAGGTGGTGCAGTCATGAAACTTCTTGGGTACATTCAGGGCATGGTCCTGAAGATACATATCAAGTTTCATGTGTATCGAGGGTACTTTGAACTCGTCTCGACCCAGGGATCCCTGGCTTTTAAATTTTGGACACACGGTTCAAAAGTTATGACCATAAACATGCTTCCAAATTAGGCCCAAATTTGACCCGATGGTGGCGCTAGAGCTTTGGCAGCACTTGGCCAAAATTTGGTCAGAATGTTTCTTAGAGCCTTCACAATCAGTGTGCCAAATTATTTATTTTAACTTATTACCAGTCAGTTCTACGCGCTTCCACAGACACCCGAGCCAGAAGAAGAAGAAGAAGAGGTAGAATAACAGTAGGCCTACACACCTTCAGTGCACCTACACACCTTCAGTGCACCTACACACCTTCACCTAAATGGTAATTCGCCGGTCGGAATTACGTCATTTTTGACCTCGGCACACTCGACAGACGAAGCGGAAAAGTGACGCCCCCAAGTTCGTATTTTGTTAGCAACCAGCTAGGCAGTTAACTCGGATGAGTGATATTTATTTTCTTTCTCAAACTACGAACTGTATAGACAGTGTTTTAGATTTAACAAACAAATACGTCTGTATGTTGATTAATCTAAAGCTAATACTTGTATATAGTGTAACTCATTTAAAGGTAAGAAGTTGCTGATGCTGTGAGCAGCCATGTTGACGTCACTCCGTAAATGGGGAAGGAACTCGGATTTGAGAAGAATACCCCGAGTTGACTTCTCAGTTGTAGTGGCATTTCATGTCACGAAAGACGCGGTCCCCATTCACCCTGTCGAGAAAGAAGGATTTACTGAGTTCACTAACAAAAATAGTAACGGCGCCATCTATAGCAAATAGTGCAAACAATGTTTAAAACATGCTTTCTTTAAAAGAGCCACTGTTTGGTATAGATGGTGCTGTTACTGTTTTTCCAAAGTCCATACTAAAACATAAAAGCTTTAGATAAATAAATTGCATAATTTTTCAACTGCAATATGTAAGAACAGAAAACCGAAATCGTAATTGAGAATCGTTCATAAAGTTGTTTTGGCCATATCGCACAGCCCTAGTGTGTGTACACGCGCATGTGTCTGTTGAGAATGTGGACAGATTTGTGTGTGTGTGTGCGTGTGTGTGTGTGTACGTACTTGTGTGTGACTTATTTTATATTGGTTTTGTGTTTGCTCAGTGGACACTGGGTTTTATTGTGGTTGAAATGAATAAAATATAAAATAAATTTTGTTGTGAAGACCAGAATATTTAAAAATTATTTTAACTCTTGGAGGAGGATAAATGCAGTTAGCAGACATTTTTCCATACTGTGCTTTCACACTCACACCCAGATTGCTGTAACATTGCTATAATAAACACTGCTAAAATAAACGTGGCTTTTATAAAGATGATTATAATAAACGCTGCTATGATAAACACGCCAGGATGAAATATTAATATTGCCATATTTCTTCTGTAAATTAAGTTATTTTTGTATTGTAGCAAGAAACTTTGGTTTCTTTATTAAGTGTATAGCCTTAAAGTAAAAATTAAATTATAATAAAATATAAAAATAAAATGTTGTGCTATTTGGAAAAAGTGAATTTACTAGTCATGATATGGTTGTGATGTGAACGGTATTAGTGAAACTGGGATTTTTATCTCCTTGTTTTTTGAAGGTTGTGTCCTGCTTTTTCATTATTCCAGATTTTTTTGTTAATTGATGAATAATCTCGGTCAGTAGAATGAGCTCTGATAAAAATTCAGCACAAACTCCGCCTACGTGCAACTAAATTTTTAAATTCTAAGAACTTCTGTTCACATTATTCTATTATTTATTTATAATTAATAATGATTTAAAATAAAACGGCTTATGCACTTTTTAATGTCCTTGAAAGCTTTTAATCTGTTTAGTCGACATGGCGACTTTTGTCTAATTTAATTTTACTATCTTTATTGAGACAGGTTTTTACGGAGGTTAAGTGACAAAGCTAAAGAAAAGGTGTTTGAGTGATCAAAACAATCATAAAATCCACATCAGTATTATTGTTAGAGTGAAATGTGCAAAGTAAACTGTAAAAAGCAGACAGGAAAGACCTCGAGTAAACAGGAAGGAGGGAGAGAGGGAGAGACACGGAGAGGCGAGCAGAGTTTTCACGTCGCTCTGCCGGAGTCCATTTAGGACAGAAGCTTGGTATGTCACACACTCGTGCAGAGCGCTCTGAACTCTCTCATCAGCTCACTTTGAAAATCCAAATTAACACTTCTGTTGCAAAATGAATTTTTAAAAAAAACCACACAAAATGAATAAAAACAAACAAAATTCACAGCACCTGAATGTTATCAGTCTTTTTTGGAGAGAGAAAAAAGCATTGCTAGATTAATAAACCAGCTCAAGTTGAGAATTTTCCACATGAGGAGTTTGGGACTAAGAGTCTGGAGGCTCAATTCGGGTCGCTTTCATAGTCGACTCACGCGACGTGTAGCCAAGGACCGCTGCAGTCTGAACCGTGCCATTGTGGGAAAAAGTTCATCATTGACGTAATAGCGCTGACCTTCCCTCGGCTCCGGGCGTTTTTGTTGTTCTTGCAAACACGTGTTTGTCATTAGTCGGCGTGGAGTGAAGCCAAAGCCCCGGACTCAGAGACTGACGGCTTAGCGGAGATTTTGTCAGGCAGATGAAGGAACTTTGCAGCCCTGCACTGGTCAAGTGGCACTTTAAGCTGTTTTCTGGTGCTTTTTTCCCTTTTCACAAAGATTATGCTTTTAATGCTTTACATTTTAAGATGTTCGCTTTTTTTTTTTTCTTTCCACTGTAAAGTTTTCCACAGAAAAAGCAGTCTTGTTTGTTTAAGACAAGCTTGTTGTTTCTCAGTAGCAGGTTTGAAGTCATTTTTGTTCTATTTTTTCGTGTCCATGATGGGATTTTATTTATCAGCTGTCTGTTTTTGCTGAAACACATCACGGGGAGGGGCCTGGGGGTAGGTTAAGCCTGGCATTCGTGTCCGAGCGACAGCACAACACGCTTCAGCTCGGATTTACAGCTTCAACAGCTCAGATTACACACACACACACACACACAGCCCCCAAGCCAAAGAGCTACGCTCATAGAGGCCTAGGGTCAGCAAGGGGGAGAGAAAGAGAGACACACACAGAGAGACAGAGAGAGAAAGAGAGACACACACAGAGAGACAGAGAGAGAAAGAGAGACACACACAGAGAGACAGAGAGAGAAAGAGAGACACACACAGAGAGAGAGAGAGAGACACACACACACACAGAGACAGAGAGAGAGACACAGAGAGAGAGAGAGAGACACACACAGAGAGAGAGAGAGAGAGAGAGAGAGAGAGAGAGACACACACACACAGAGAGACAGAGAGAGACACAGAGAGAGACACACAGAGAGAGAGACACAGAGAGAGACACAGAGAGAGACACAGAGAGAGACACAGAGAGAGAGAGATGGGGGAGTTAGCTGTACCTGCGTCATCACTGTGTGTTTGCGCTCGAGGCAGGTGATCGGGGGAATGCCACTTATAAATCAGAGTCACTCAAGCGGCTCCCACTGAGGGACAGTGCTGTATGTGATCATTACACACACTCGTGTACACACTCGCATACACACACATGTACACACACGCTCATGTTCACACTAGAGGTGTAACACAAAGCCATTATCTGTATTTGTATCTGTATCTGTTTATTGCTCAAAATATTTATAGGTATTTTCATATTAAAATTTAAACCAGAAGCAGACGTGCTATACAAAGTTGTTTTTTTTTTTCCCTTTTTTTTTTCTTTTTTTCAAGAAACTGTTATTTAGGCTCCAGCTGACAGCAGTTTAAGGATGTAGTTTAGTTTCTGGGTTTATTACATTACAGAAAGATCAGAAAAGTTCACTGGACCTGCTTTCAGAATCTATTATAAAACTGGGACGCAGTTTTTTCTTTATAATGGCCGTATGATTTTCTGAGAACATTTTGTTTTAATAATGATGAAGACCAATCATTTAAGAATGAAGAAAAATATGCACATTGAATTTAAAAATTGTGCAAATCTTGTACAGTTAATTATTTGATAATTTTTGGAAAGCTATAGATGTGCAGCTCTGTGCGCAGCGCGGTCTGTGTGAGTGATATGAGGCAGCGGATTTCTTTCCGAGCTAAAACTGAATCTCCCGTTACTATTATATGAACTTACTCTTTCTTTAAGTTCCGTGAGCAGGGTTCCGCATATAATATCCGCATATTGCAGATACACATCGCAAGTGTTAACTAGTTTCCCCAGAAATACTGAGACAAAGAAGAAAAATCTGCCTTTTTCTGCCTTTTTCTATGACTGAAAAAGTGTTTTATGAGTTGAAGTTGGTGTTCAGAGAGTTCAACAGTCTGGCGTGATCTTAGTCCCTGAAAAAAAGAAACCAAAAAAAAAAAAAAAACCTGCCTTTTTGAACATGTGAATACTACATACTACATGAACACGAATACTGCATTCTCTCTGTCTCTCTCACACACACACACACACACACACACACACACATGCACACACTTAGATGCACACACTTTTAAGTATACAGACTTAAGTACACACATTTATGTACACACACACACACTCATGAACACTTGACTAAAATCATAAAAGCTGAGGCAGTGTAATAGGTCTATCAAAAATTTTTAAATATTATGTACACAGTTAGACTCACCGTCACGTGCACGCTACGACTCACCGTCACGTGCACGCTACGACTCACCGTCACGTGCACGCTACGACTCACCGTCACGCATGTTCATGCAAGGTGTGAACGAGGCTACACACACTTTGACTAAATATCACGGACGCACACTCGCTCGGTCGGGGGGTGAACAGTCCTGGGTTCAGCTGGTTGCTGTTCGGTGGAGAAAATGTGGCCCTGAAAGAAACACTTCAGTGGAAAAAAAAAAAGCTGCATTTCATTCCCGTTTTCTGATGGTTCATAGGCACTTTATAGACTTGTACATAATTTTAACATGAATTTTTAAAATAAAGTAATATGAAACTGGACCTTTCATAGACTGTATTTCTTATTTAATTCCTTAATGATTTTATTATTTAATAATTTAATAATATATACATTTTTATATGTATTAAGCATGTAATGGAACTTTTATATATAGTTACAATTATGCATATTATTCTTGATCATTGAAAGGTTAATTATTGAATTCATTGAAAGGTTAATTATTAATATTTACTATAAATATTTATTAGGCTGATAAAATAACAAAATTGTCCCATTGTTCTTTTTACTTGAAAATGACTTTATACTTTTGTAGGATTTCTGCAGGATGAGAAACGTGTAAAAGTGATTTTGTTAGATTTAAAGACTGAAACGTAATGTGTGTCTAACACATGAGCCGAGTGTTAGCGGCCGGACTTTCCCACACTCGCAGCAGCTGCACAGTGAGAGGAGTGTTAGACTGCACTGACGTCAGACAGCCGACACCCACGGAAAACACACACACACACACACACACACACACACACACACACACAGTCCTGCATTATGTCAGCATTGCACACACCCAGCCTCAAGCTCGCTTTAATGCTACAGATGAAGTTTTATTCCAAATTAATCAAGCTCCCAGTTGCAAGTGCACTTTATAATTACAAACATTCATTTGTTCATTTATTTGTTGTAGATATTGAAGTCTAGGCTGTTTCAGGTCTTGAATAAAAACAGTAAATATCATCTGAGCTTCTGATTTTGCATATTTTTGCATGATGCACGGATAGCAGCGCTCTGACAGTAACCCAGACCTCATTAAAGAGGTTCCTGCTTTTAACCATGTTACAATTAGATTCTTTATAAATTGTGTGCTGAGTGTGAAACAGTATTAAAATGTAATTTTATTTCAGTTTAATGAAGTTTTTCTACAGGATTGGAATAGAAAATTAAATAATCATTAAAATTATATTTTAAATAATTAAAAATGACTCCATAGAGAAATTAAATATAAACCAGAGAAATAGTGTGTCAGCACTAGTCACATGATCTTCATGCATTATATACAGTCACTTTTTACACACACACGCACACACGCACAGCAGAAAATCCCCTAGCATATAAAAATGTTTTTGTGTTTCTGCTTCGAAACATATTGTTTTGCACAAACTCCTGATCTAGAACCACACACACACACACACACACATTTATATTTTACGTGATTTTGTTGTTAGAGACGCAGCAGCCGTGAACACAAACACAACAGTTAAATTATTCCTCTGATTAGCGATAATCCGCTGCAACATGTTCAGTCTCTCACTGTGTCAGTAATCATCACTGGAGCTGTTTGCTTCTCTGTTTATCAGAGAACCTCATTTCACCTTTACAGTAGGCGTGTGTGTGTGTGCAACTGTGTGTGTGTGTGTATGTGTGTGCGCGACTGTGTGTTTGTGGTTGTGTGCTAATACTCTTCCAAACTTCTTCAGACTGTTTCTGTTTGTCTGAAATTTGTAACTGTTTTATTTCAGAACTCATTGGTCTCTCACGCACACACACACACACACACACAAATTATTATATATACGTTATTGTATATACATTTTGCATATACATCACCGAATCGATCGCTTGGACTCATTTAAAGAAAAATGTAGCACTCGTGAGTTCACACCATCTTCACGAACACCTTCATGATTTATTGTTGTTCCACATTAAACCCACGGAATGGCGTCTCTCCTGGAAATCCTCTCATGTCCATCGTTTGGCTTATGGGCTCAGTAAAGTGTGTGTGTGTGTGTGTGTGAGAGAGAAAGAATATCCAATGCTATTTTTGTGAGTCTTTCTCACATTTTGATGTAAGTGAGAAATGATAAATGAGTTAATGGACTTGGAGCGTCATCCATCTGTCCATTTTTCTTCTCCTATTTTCTCCTCTTCTCTCCTTCATGCTTCTCCCTCCATCCCGGTTGCCATGGTGTTGTGCAGTGTTGTTCTCCGGACTCTGTCAGGTCACCATGGTGAGGTCTATTTGCCTTCGTGAATGTGTGTAGGTCCTGCTGATGAACTGAGCCACGCAGATTAGCGTGGAGTTACCATGATGTTAGCATGACGTTAGTGTGACATTTACTGATCCTCTGGCTTTTGCTGTTCCGAGTCAGGAATTCGAGTCAGGAATATCATGTGTCAGGAATATTATTATCGTCACTGAGGGAGAATGTACTGCTCAAGCCTAATGGTTTAATTGTTCAGCAATTGATAGATATTTGATTTTAGCCTCCCATCTAAAATCACCAACAGCTGCATATATACTGTGTGTGTGTGTGTGTGTGTGTGTGTGTATATACACACCGATCAGCCATAACATTAAAACCACCTGCCTAATATTGTGTAGGTTCCCTTGTGCCACCATAACAGCTCTGACCCGTCAAGGCATGGACTCCACAAGACCTCTGAAGGTGTGTGTGGTCTCTGGCACCAAGAGGTCAGCAGCAGATCCTTTAAATCCTTTAAGTTGTGAGGTGGAGCCTCCATGGATTGGACTTGTTTGTCCAGCACATCCCATGTGTTATGGGTCATGGGAGCCCAAGGCTCACAGAAGCGTGTGGGGAGCGAAGGCCCGTCTGGTCCGATCCCACAGAAGAGCTACTGTAGCACAAACTGCTAAAAAAGTTAAAGCTGCTCTGATAGAAAGGAGTCAGAACACACAGTGCAGTGCAGCTCGCTGCGTATGGAGCTGCGTAGCTGCAGAGCGGTCAGAGAGCCCATGCTGACCCTGTCCACCAGGTGATGCTCTGGGCAACGTTCTGCTGGGAAACCTCGGGTCCTGGCCTTCATGTGGATGTTACTTTGACACGTAGCACCTACCTAAACACTGCTGCAGACCAGGTACACCCCTTCATGGCAACGGTGTTCCCTAATGGCAGTGGCCTCTTTCAGCAGGATAATGCTCCCTGCCACACTGCAGAAACTGTTCAGGAATGGTTTGAGGAACATGACAAAGAGTCCAAGGTGTTGACTTGGCCTCCAAATTCCCCAGATCTCAATCCGATCAGCATCTGTGGGACAAACAAGTCCGATCCATGGAGGCGTCACCTCACAACTTACAGGACTTAAAGGATCTGCTGCTAATGACTTGGTGCCAGAGACCACAGCACATTTTTATATATATATACACATACATAAACACAGTACTGTGCAAAAGTCCCCTTTTTTTTTTTTTCTTTTTAGTACAAACTTTGTTATAGATGTGTATTTTCTGACTTCTACATTATTGATTCAGTACAAAAACATTTTAGATTCCAAACATTAGTTTTCCAGCACAAAATGAAATGTTACAGAAAAATGTTTGTATGTCAGTAAAGAAAGCAGCAGATTCCATAAGAGACACTTTTCAGATAAAAACATAATGAAGGCTGCTGG
>CM040464.1:24644-39521 GCA_022758105.1 Pangasianodon gigas | reverse complement strand
ACACACACACACGCCTCTCACACACACGCCTCACACAGACCTCACACAGACCTCACACACCTCACACACACACACACACACACACACGCGCCTCACACACACCTCACACACGCCTCACACACCCACACACACACGCCTCTCACACTAGCTTCACACACACCTCACGCACCTCGCTCACTCCTCTCAAACGTGCTTCTCACATGCCTCTCACACACACCTCACTCACACTTCACTCACTCCTCACACACACACACGTCACTCACTCCTCACACACACCTCACACGCGCCTCACACACACACGCATGCCTCTCACACACACACCTCTCACACACACACACGCCTCTCACTCCTCACACACGCCTCACTCAGTTCTCACACACACACCTCACTCACTCCACACACACACACACACATACACGCCTCTCACACACGCCTCACACACACACCTCTCACACACCTTTCACACACCTCACACACGCCTCACTCACTCCTCACACATGCACCTCACACACTCATCACACTACACTTTACCATCGTATTAAACTCCTTAATTTAATTTGACCAGGTGTTGTTTCAGTCCTTGAATATCTTATGTGTATTTGTTTATTACTTTATTGTAAAGATATCTATTATGTGTCGGATATTGCATGGTTGCTTTTCTCAGCTGAGGGGACGGAATACAGCAGCGATGGGCTGATCAGGGAGGAGAGCGGGGAAGTAGATACTCAGGGAGAGGAAGCAGGACTGACTGCAAAAGCTAAAGAACGAGCTCAGCATGAGGAAGAGGAGGAGGAAAAGCAAAGCTCGGGTGTGCAGGAGACACCATCTCGTCCTGAGGTACAATAAGCATCTGTATTTCTGCATGAACTAGAGGAATGTTACTCTGTCAACAATCTGTCAAAATGTCTGTCTTACAATGCCTGAACATTCTGGACTAGTTTCAAGTCTTTTAATATGGTTTCTGTGATGTAGTGGGGTGGGAATTTTGCTGAAACCCTGCCCACAAGCTTTATACTAATTGCTTTTCAAGCTCTGTATGAAAGTAAAAACCTTGTGCAACTTTTGTTGTTTTGTCATGCTTGATCCTGGTCCCAATGCACACAACTAGTCTCAACATAACTCTCTGGCAGGCTTTCTTAAAAACAAACAAAAATAAGAAACAACTAAAAAAGACAAATAGTACACTATTCATATCTCTGTTTGTATTCTTTTAGTACACAGTATCTGTTCAATCCAAATAATGTATACATATTCGGTTACATCTCTAACATGAGCTTTTGGGTAGCACAAAAAAAGTCTTAAGAAATATTAAATCTAACTTTACATAGTTGTAGAAACATAAAATAAGAAAATAAACTCTTCTATAAAACGCCAGTGTTAGGACTTTGCCTGTCCAGTCCACGTCACAGTTCCCACCTTATCGTAAAATGGTGTTGGCAGGGGAGGGGGTCAGAGGTCACTGGGGTCAGAGGTCTTGTGAGCTGAGATCTGTTGAGCATCAGACCATGTAATTGGACTTTGTGTTCTAATCTCGAAGAGTTTTGTTTGGTCAGTTATCTAAAGGGAAAATTCATAATGGATAAGGTGTGGGATATCTTCAAATCTCCATCTCTTACCAGAACTAGACATTTCAAAATGACCTGCATTACTGAAAACCTTCATGAATAAAAATCTTGTCATTTCTCCTGTGGCATCTCCTAGGAATTCAAGTTAGATCCCCTGCTGGAAGACCATGAAGCTCTGTTGGAGAAGCTCAACAACTGGAACTTCCAGATCTTTGACCTGATGGAAAGGACAGGAGGGAAGTCGGGACGGATCCTCAGCTATGTTAGTAAAGAAACAATTGCCGGATTCTTGTTGATCATTTTTATTTATAATTATTTTATAAATAAAATATTATTAAGCACATATTAAAATAATACGCCAAATGAAAGCTGGGGTATCATTTAGAATTTTTTTTTATAAAAATGTTTGTTCGTCAGGGTTTTTTTTTTTTTTTTTTTTTTTGAGTATATTTTTCCCCCACAACATTAATAAAAACTGACACGGCAGTTGTTTAGCACTGATTTCGGAGTGAAAGGCCCTTGGGGGTGTGTCTATAGCATGACTGACAGAAAAGTGTTTAGCACAGACCTGTTTTAGGGCACTTTTTTCAGGCATATGGTATGACATTGTTACAGCATGTTTTTATTGTGTTCCCCAGGTATTTGTAAAAACAATAAACAACAAAAATAAAAGTAAATGTGTTTTCTTTCCTCCTACACTATGAAATATTATCCATATTTTTGGTACCACAAATTCATACCTAGTCATACCTCCTGAACCAGCAAAGTGAACCAGCAACCAGCAAAAGTGTTTAATTTCCCAAAAATAATGAAGCCTGAGTTTTTTTGCCACAAACAGTCAGCAGCAATGTCAAAGAGCGAACATTTTGGTTCATTCTGCGCAACAGACTTCCCTCCAGAATTTATATTTTAGCAGGATTACTTTTGATTAATGGGCAGGAACATCTAAAACATCTCATTTTTGAACATCTAATTTTAATCTGATTTGTGGCCAATTATTTTTTGTTTTGTTTTGTTTTGCGTAGGTTCTGTAGCCATATCTCACTAGCCAAGATCTCACCAAGAGAAACTCACTAAGGTTCTACTTAGTCCATTTAGTGTTGATTTGCAACAGGATGTGATTGGCACCTTGCATTATGTTTTTGTGTTGCAGTGCTGATGATCCTTTACAGCTCAGTCTGATAGATGCTGATCATCAGGGACTTGACGCCTCACTGAAGGCCTGTTGTGCGTCTTAATGAAGTTTTGTTTGTTCTGATATCTCTCAGGTGGCCTACACTTTGTTCCAGGACACGGGTCTGTTTGAAATCTTCAAAATCCCCGTCCGGGAGTTCATGACGTACTTCTGTGCTCTGGAGAACGGCTACCGCGATATACCCTGTGAGAATTAAATTAGTGTCGTCAAAAGTAAATTAAACTTTAAAATGGCATGTGAGGGAAAATCTGCATTGGGAAAACCTTCAGTGAACTTTAGAGTTAAAAAAAACAACAACACAGATATTGTACAAGGGACAGTGTTTGAACATCTCTGATGTCTTGGTTTGTGAATGTACTTCTTCCTCAGATCACAATCGTGTCCATGCCACAGATGTCCTTCATGCTGTGTGGTACCTCACCACCAGACCCATACCAGGCTTCCAGCAGATCCATAATGAACATGTGACAGGAAGTGACACAGGTACCCAAACTCAGTGAGATATCTGTGCTGCTTTTGATTTTCTTTCTTCCAGGGTAGCATGAGAACTAAACAGAGAAATGTGGGCGGAGCTGGAAACAGTGCAGGTTGTTGATTGGTCAAACACAGTGGTCACAGAATGGTCCTGGAGAAAGTCTTGGATTTTTCTAGGGGATTGTTTGGCTCAGTGATCTTTAGTAGTGTCGTTCTGATAAAGTTTCTCTTTCAAATCTCCTTTTTCTGCAGGAAACATTGCAATTTTATCTATAATTTAATGCTTGTTTTTCATCACTCTGTATGTCTCAGCATGTTCATCCTGTGAGGGAGAGTTACAACAGATATTTTAACCAAATAAATAAGCTACAGGCTTGTAAATTTTATTTTGAAGGAAATCAGTTGGTGAATTTTTGTGAGCAGAATTTATCACTAATTTCCAATCCCTCCAGAGACACTACTCCTACTTTCAAATATACTGGACACAGGAACTGGACCAGGGTACGGAGAGTTCTGGATTTGGTTTAGGCACCGCACTGTGACGTACTGTCCACTGAAAAAAGGCCCCATCACTACCAACAGGCAGCAGCGACAAAATAATTTTTTTCCATGTTTAACTTCTTATGCCTAAACCACGCCTGTACTGGTTGTTTCTGTGCTAATTTTATCCCTTTGATCCGGCGAGAGTAAATCAGAGTGATCAGAGCTGCAGCTCTCATAAGAGTCTGCGCTGTGATTGAGATCCACCGCCGTTGCTGGCTCAGCATGTTCACAACTTATTTTAAGGCCGCTGATGACCGTTTTAATTTCTCAAATGGAGTGCAGCCTGAGTCATTCGGTTTGCTATAGCGAAAGCGGCTCATGCTTTAAAAGGAAGAGGTGTTGAGTTTGTGAAAAGTCAGTGACTTCACTGTCTGGCAGCAGAAATTTGCAGCATGCACGCAATGCTGAGATTGGCTTTTCTAAGCATACGAGCGAACAATAAAAAAACTATGTAATACAGTTTCACACCATCATGAGGTTGTGTGTTTCCTTTACTACTTTTCTTCCTTCCTTTCTTTCTTTCTTTCTTTATACATTTTAGTGGATTATTTATGTGTGTTCAGTAAGAACATGTTATCCTGTGACCTCATACAAGGATGCTGCAGTTTGTGTTAATGAAAGGCATCATTTTCTCTTTAATTTTTATAGATCATTTTTAAGACATTACTTGATTTTTATTTTTAGTCAAATACGTATGTCCTGTTTATAAGGCACTGAGGTTCTTTTCTTTTTCTCCTCATCACAGACTCAGACAGTGGTATCTCTCCTGGTCGGGTTTCTTACGCTTTGTCCAAAAGCTCCTCCATTTCAGACAATAGTTACGGCTGCTTGGCCTGGAACGTCCCTGCCCTCGAGCTCATGGCACTATATGTAGCAGCTGCTATGCACGACTACGATCACCCAGGTCGCACAAACGCCTTTCTTGTAGCTACTAACGCCCCTCAGGTATGTGCCATTTTATTGTTTTGTTTATTAAATTATATATTTAAACCATTGTAACGATTCAAAACCTTAATACAACTTTACCAGGGATTTGATGCATTGACTGACTTTATAATTTAGGAAAGATTAAAACATCCCCAGAATCCACAAACTTCTCTTTCTCTCTTATCTCCCTCTTGTGTCTGGCAGGCGGTGCTGTACAACGACCGCTCGGTTTTGGAAAACCACCATGCTGCCGCTGCATGGAGCCTTTTCCTGTCTCAGCCTGAGTTTAACTTTCTGTCCAACCTGGACCATGTTGAGTTCAAACGTTTTCGCTTTCTTGTTATCGAGGCCATCCTCGCCACAGACCTGAAGAAGCACTTTGATTTCTTAGCCGAGTTTAACTCCAAGGTGATTTTTAAAAATGTGACATTTGGGGTTTTTTAGATTCAAGTTAAGGATAAAACTCAGTGGTTTTTAACCATTTTATGCCCTTGAGTTCAGACCAAGTAAGTTTTCTTTTTGCAAGAGAATCCTAAGACATTTCCTCCTTTTAGAAATGTAAATGTGCTAATGACTGACTGATATACTGTTTGTTTTTGTCAGGTTACAGATGTGAATAGCCCAGGTATCGACTGGACTAATGAGAATGACAGGTTGCTGGTATGCCAAGTGTGCATCAAGCTGGCAGATATTAATGGACCAGCGAAAGAGCGCAAACTTCATCTGAAATGGACAGAGGGCATTGTGAATGAGTTTTATGAACAGGTACTGAGTAGTGCAGCATTTACGCTGCATACAGTAGAGGTGCTAAGTAAATTAAAAGGCACATAGTTGTCAGCTTCAGTTATGATATTGCTCCCTTTTTTGCAGGGAGATGAGGAGGCTCGCCTCGGATTACCTATCAGCCCTTTCATGGACCGCTCTGCGCCACAGCTGGCCAAGCTGCAGGAGTCCTTTATCACGCACATTGTCGGGCCACTGTGCAACTCGTACGATGCTGCTGGCCTCCTCCCAGGTTACTGGGTTGATGAAGAAGAGGTGGATGAAGAAGATGGAGAGGAGGATGATGCTGAAGACACAGAGACTGATGATGAAGACCTTGATGAAGAGCTCCAATTAAGTACGTATTGCTTGGAATGTTAGCCTCAACATTTTAAACACTTGTTTGTTTCAGTATTATCACCTCGTTGAAAAGAAAACTCTCTTAGCTGGTTAAATTAGTTATTTGTTTATATTTTGAGGAATTATACCAGAAATTGTATAAGGAGGAAAATTAAAAGGAAAATTAAAATAGCTGGTACAAAAATAGTAAACAGTGAGTATCTATGAAGTTAACCTGATAATACCTTCGACACTCAGAGAAGTATCATGTTGTTCGAATACCTCAATATCTTAGCCCAACTGAGTCCCTTATAAAATATTGCAGTACAAACAGAAATAACTGCAGGAGCATGAGATTAAAACAAAAAAGTCTAGTGCACAGACAAAGTTCTGAAAAACTAAACAAAACCTGAATTTCATTTACTTATCTGGAGGAATTCAGTTGAAACTCAGATGAGGACTTTGTTTAAAACCCAGTTGTGTGTCTCTGACACTCCAATTACACAGAATCTAAACCAGACCTACCACTGGCCTGTTTTATTCATTTATTAGCTTTTAATTATTTAGGTTTCTGTTTGCAGAGCCGAGGAAAAGCTGTCAGCGTCTGTTCTGCAGCATTATGCAGCACCTGACTGAAAACCACACGGCGTGGAAGCAGATCATCGAAGAAGAGGAGAAGAACTGTGACCTGGGCCTTCATCAGCAGCAAGAGCAGCAGCAGGCAGACACATTGAGCCTTCCTTCTCCCTCCTCAACCTCAGATGACATTCAGGTCATTGAGGAGGAGGCTGAAGAGGAGGAGCGACAGCAGGAGGGGGATTGAGTTGAGCCGATTGGCTGAGAAAAAACTAGGGGAGGGGCCTGAAGCAAACAATTGACTCTTTGCTCTTTCCTCTCCTGCATCAGAACACAGACACACAGTCCGAATTGACACCAGAAGATTCTGCCAGATCTCCTGTACTGAAATGAATCACTGTGACGCAAATGCAGTTCACATGGTGTTGGAAAAAAAAAAAAAAAAAAAAACTGAAAAAAGGCCTTACTACTGTGAGAGCATCCTATGCACTTTCACCCCATGGAGAATGATGGAGGATGAGAAAAAGGGTCGAAAAAAAGACAGAATGAAATAATGAACGAAACTCTCTATGGTTATTTGGCTGTGATGCTGCCTTGAAAGCAGAGCTCTTAACTCTCCTGTAGGTACTTATTACAATTATTTAAAAAAAAAAAAAAAAAAGAAAAAAAAAAAAAAAAAAACAGAATGGCAGAAGACTTTCAAGTCATCACTTGTTACCAAAGCGAACAGTTAAAAACAAATGAGGCTGAGGCTATATCAGGCTCAGTGTCAGGAATACTCTAGAAGCATAAATCAAACGTGCCTGTCTGAACCTTTATTGTGTATTTTATTTTTATTTTTATTTTTTTTGGTGCCCCTGCGTGGTCCAGGTGATGGACTCCGACCCTCAGCACGACACGTGCAGTTTCCTCCTCATGCTGGCGACACGAAAACACTGTATCATTGAACTCAGCCACTAGGACTTTAACATGGAAATGCTGACATTTTGACTGAAAAAAAAACATGAATATTTACTTCTGCATCATTTTCGGATGCTTTATTTTTTTTACTCACCTGCCTTTATTTTTAGTTTCCTTTGTTATACATTTTTGTGTGTTCATGAGGTTTTTTTTTTCTTTCCTCCTCAGGAATGCAAAGTTGCCATTTGTTTTTCCTCTTGTAAACTGTTAAAAGCATTAAGTATGGAACAGAGAAGAAACACTGTTCTAATGAAGGGATCTTACTTCTTTTATTTCTTTTATAAGTTTAAATCACTCTCTCTATCTCTCTGTCTCTCTCATATATATATATATATATATATATATATATATATATATATATATGTGTGTGTGTGTGTGTGTCAGGTCCATAAGTATTTGATCATTGACAAAGTTACCGTTATTTTAACTGTCTACCGCAGAAATTAAATATTATTATACTTTAATTTGAGAGAATTTACATCCAGATTGGGTCAATGGTGTAGGAATTCTATCACTTTTATGGGACCAAAGGTAATTGGACAAACTCATAAATTAAATTGTCATTTTTAATACTTGGTAATGAATCCTTTGCAGTGAATGACTGACTGAAGTCTGTAACTCATAGACATCACCAGACGCTGGGTTTCTTCCCTGGTGATGATCTGCCATGGCTTTACTGCAGCTGTCTTCACTTCCTGTTTGTTCTTGGGGCATTTTTCCTTCAGTTTTACCTTCAGCAAGTGAAATGGAGCTCAGCTGGATTCAGGTCAGGTGATTGACTTGGCCATTGCAGAGCATTCCACTTCTTTGCCTTAAAAACTTTTGGGTTGCTTTTGAAGTACGCTTTAGGTCATTGTCCATCTGCACTGTGAAGCTCCGTCCAATGAGTGTTGAAGCATTTGTCTGAATGTGAGCAGATAATATCGCCCTGTACACTTCAGAATCCGTCCTGCTGCTTTTGTCATCAGTCACATCATCAATAAACACAAGAGAACCAGTTCCACTGACAGCCGTACACACCCTAAGATGAGGTGGTGTACTCTAAATGCAAATGCCGCACTTCAACTCTATCAAATCAACTCTAGACCTTTTATCTGCTTACTGGTAAGTGAAATAATGAGGGAATAACCAACATCTGGCCATGGAACAGCAGAGCAGTCAATTGTCCAATTACTTTTGGCGGACCATGTATAAAATTGCTGTAATTCCTAAACCGTTCACCCGATTTGGATGTAAATTCACTCAAAGCTGGAAGTCTGTATTTTGAACTCATTCATTTCAAAAAATAACAATAACGTCCAAATGCTTATGGACCTGACTGTATATGACACAAATGTGCACACAAATATATTTCTTTCTTCACGGTTTCTCAGGATTCATGCAGAATGATTGTCCTGTTTGGACAGTTTAAAGTTTAAAGGAAGTGATTTCAGACACCTTGTCAGAATATCAGACAATTTTCAGTTCAGATGTTTGGAAAGACATGGGCATTTGTGGCTTTGTTCTGGTGTGAAGAAGCTGAAATTCAATCACATAAAAGAAGATTGCAGATAGTCAGCACTATCAGCTCCCCCAAACCCAAAGTATTATTTTCTGTTTCGATACAAAACAGCGTCTGAGATGAATGAAAATTGATGTATGTAATAGGCAAGTTGTTTTTGTCAAGTGCCTATTTTATTTGAAGCATACACATTCTTTCATTAAATCACACTGCAGACACGTACTTTTTTCTTTTTTTTTTTCTTTTTTTTTTTTTTTGTTTTTTTAGTAATCTTTGCCAAACATGCAAGCAGGCCAGTGAATCAATTTGAAGTGATCCAGGGTTTCACCTCAAAAAGAAAAGCTGTACACTTTTTATATTTTCGTATTCTTCACCATAAGGCAGGTTTAATACTAATAGCTCTATATATTTTTCTCTAAAGCAAGAACTCTAGGCATTCCACTAGAATAAAGAACAGGAAGGGGAGACTGACATGCTGCTCTCCTCATTGCATTTTGTTTGGAGAGGAAAGTTCTCAAGTAGGCAGTGTACATCAAGCTATATTTAAAGAAAAAAGAAACAAAAAAAGAGAAACGAACTATAAATGTGCACATTTTACTACCAAACAAGTGTTTAATCTCTGCACAGAAAGAGTATCTGCATATATAAATATATATAAAATATATATTATATATTTTTTAATTAATCAACTGAATGCGTCTGTTTTCTACATACAGCTGACATTGTACATTAAGAATCTGTAATTATCATCCTGTTTCCAGAGTTTTTAATCTAATACTATTTACAGATGTGGATATGTTTGGGTGTGATGTTATTATTTTAATAATAATTTGGGGTGCGTTGTCTTTGTGTTTCTGTGCGTAACCACTCTGCTGAGAACCTTTTTTCCCTCTAAAGCTGGATGCTGTGAGTCAGCTAGCTGCAGTGCCAAACGCCCCCTCATCTCCTCGTTCTCCTCTCTCTCTCTCTCTCTCTCTCTCTCTCTCTCTCTCTCTCTCTCTCTCTAACTCACTCATTCTCTGTCCCTTCCACTGCCAGTCGCTTTGTCATGCACTTTGGCCTTCATTAGTTTTGGGAGTTGAGGGTTGCTACCAAACAATCTTTTTTTCTTTTTCTTCCTTCCTTACTTACTTACTTCCTTCCTACCTTACTTACTTTTTATTTTCTGTACATCTGTCATCACCAGGAATCCAGCGCCTTCTGTTCGCTTCAGTGCTTTGTGCCATTAAACATTTCTCCTCATTTCTATATTTTTTTTTCACTGCAATGCCCTCCAACCTTTTTCTTGTCCTCGTTATATTTAGAAACACTTTTTCTGTAGCAAGTAAGATAGTGTCTGATGTATCCATTTCAGCCTTTTCAACTTTGTAGGGAGAAACTGACTCCCCCCCCACACTGTTATTTATATCTGTCCATAAAGAATACCATCCCTGAAAATATTTTTAATGTCAGTGTCATTCCTTTGAATGAACATTATAAACATTATAAAATGTTTTTGTATGAGTGTTCTGAATATGTTCCGAGTGTGTCCTAGACACAGGCACAGCATTTTAATCTTTCCCCTCCTTTCCATGGCTGTGGAATTTGGCTGTAATTCTTCAACGTTATCGGCAGCTGGACGTCTCTCTGGGAATGGTTTTGTTTACTTATCACACGCTCACTGAGGAAATTCCCTGCATCCTCTGGGGTAGAGCTGCCTGGAAGATGACAGTGGGTGGATGATGAGTCCCTAAGAGAAGGGTATCCTCCTAAACCAAGATCATCCACATCATCCCAGAAGACAGCATCACTGTGACAGCTTACCCAGAGTACACCTGCCCCTGGTGCTACCTCCTTCATCACTTGTTGGACTTGCTTATCATCCCTGAGTGGATGAAACCAGATGGGCTCTCTGGCTGCCAGTTATACCTATCATCCTGCACTTTTTGTAACTTGGAACACAAGATTTAGACCTAGTGCTAGATGAAGACGTTCCTGGCAAATCCAGTCTGCAATTAAACTGCTATATCTCACCATTGTGCCTGCAGTTGTGATTGCAGTTACAAGTTGGACACAATGCAACACTTGGTACACACCGAAATGTAAATTAAAACTAAAAGCATTCTGTTAATTCACCAGTGTTACCCATTTAATAAAGTTGCCTCTATGCAAGAAAAAATTATGAAGTGCCAAGATTTGGAAATGAAATTTCCAATAAATTCCTGAGTGTTGTGCTGTAAAATGAAGCTTATGCCCAAACTCCCAGCAGGATTGAAGCTGGATAAAATCTTTACACCTTACATCAGGGTTATGTGTAACTTGGCCACAAAGAGCTCTAGGAGACAAAAAAAAAACTGAAGCACATTGGTCATTAAATGAACCCGACATTGTAATACTGTCAAAAAGATTTATCTTCTGTTTATTCATATATAGGCTGAAGTTCTCTCAGAGTTAACTTTACAGTATGAAATATAACAAATGCACAAGGTTTGGTACAAAGCTCTGACTTCCTACAAAGTGTTTATCACAATGTTACTTTCAATGACACCCCTATGGAAATAGTTGCAGACCTATGTCCTGGCAGGCTATTTCCCCTGAGATAAAACAGAGACCGTTAGTTCAGCACTGCTACATGGACACGAGCCAAAGTTATGCGATTGGCATTTGCAAAGCATTCTGAGAAAGGCAGCTGCGCTCCTTTTCAGTCTGCTACACAAATGAGAGAACTGTGTGTTCTCAATTTCGAGGAATGTTTAAAAAAAAAAAAAAAAAAAAAAAAAAGGTCTGCTAAACTGTTTGAAAGGTGCACTCTGTAAATTATTGACATAACATGACTTCCCTTACATTTACAACCACAGTGCAGTTTTTTGGTCGGTTCAAGTTACGAAATATACAACTCTCATTTACAACAGTGTTCTAAAGCTCTTATTCATTACAATGTGCACACTAAGGAATCCAGTTGTGCATATAAATTTCCAGGCCTCATCCACTGCTCACTCTCCGCATGAGCTTTGTGAAGCCATACAGCAGACATGTTCAAAGAATTCTGCACAGTCAGTACCAGAGTTCAGTGCTTTCTGCCAAACATGACAGAATTCAGAGCAAGAAATCTAAGCTGGTTGGTTGAGCTTCTCAATAAGATCCCCTGAGGTGAGAGAATATCTGCCTTTGGCGAACAGATGAAGTTTTATTGTTGTCTCCTGATAGCGCATATGGTATAAGGCTGTGGCTGCAGGGTCATGCCAAGTTTAGGAGTGATGCTTGGAATGTAGCCTTTGGGAAACTGCAGGCGAAACCTCTGGAGCAACGTGGTGAAAAAGAGGAACATCTCCATCCTGGCCAGCTGCTCACCAAGACATTGGCGTCTGCCTAAAGAACATAAGACATATTAGCCATGTAAAGATGAAAACGAGTTATGAAATAACAAAAATTTGGGAAAAAGTCCATGCCTGAAATCAATCTCCTTCCTAGTTAAGTTTCTTGAAATTTCCATCTTCCTTTTGTTCCTGTTCTCACCCACACATCTCCTATATTCAGTAACTCCCAGCATAACTCTCTGCATTTAGGGGCCTGGTTGTCTAGCTTAAGCCAGACGCCACCTAGAACTGAAGCCCTGATTCTCATAACACCATTGGTTGAAGGTGGTGTCTGCGTATGCAAAACTTCATGTATGACCTTCCAGGGCTTAGATCAATTTTCATACAATTTTGATTGTTGACAAAAATACTTACCCACTGAAAAAGGAAGAAAGGCCTCCCGTTTGATGAAGTTCCCATTTTTGTCCAGAAACCTTTCAGGGCAGAAGATAGCAGGGTTGCTCCAGTATTTCTCATCAAAGTGCACAGAATACAGGTTGGTGATGACCATGGTCCCCTGGGGGATGGTGTATCCTCTCACGACAGCATCCTGAGAAGTGGCCCGGAAGATGCCAAGAGGAACAATGTTGCAGAAGCGCAGGATTTCATGCAACACTGCTTCCACATAAGGCATCTTCTGCTTGTCTTCCAGAGTTGGTAACTTGCCATTTAAGATGGAGTCAATCTCCTTGTGAACCTTATCTGACCACAGAAGAAGCCAGATATTGTAAATTCTTTGAAAATTATCACAGTTCACTTTAAGAAAGCAAAGGCAAGTTGAGCAGTGAACCTACCTTGTATACTGGGGTAGAGAGCCAGGTAGAGCATGGCCCAACGCAGGGTATTAGTAGTGGTCTCTGTGCCTGCAATAATAAGTTCTCCTACTGAGAAGATCAGGTTCTGTCTGGAGAAGGACATGCTCTTGTCCCTAGCGCTCTGTTCCATCTCGTCCAAATAGGTATCGATGTAATGTCTTGGCAGTTGCCGCACTCTCCCCTGTGAAAAGCGCTTGATTATCTGTAGCAGAAAGTCATACACCTCATCAGCATTGCGAAAGAGCCTCTGGTGCTTCCCAAACGGCAGGTATTCAAGCCAGGGGAAGGCATTGTAGAGGAAGGCCCAGGCACTAGCAGCCAGCTCCACGTTCTCGCTGAAGATTTCAATCATGTGCTGGAAGTCCAGGTCATCATAGGTGAATCGCTGTCCAAATATTACAACGTTGGTAACATTAGAGACTGCATTGGTAACCAGGTGTTTTGGGTTAAAAGGTTTTCCCTTGTGCTTGTCAATGGCATCTACAAAGAACATGCACTCTTCAGATATCCTCTGAAACATCATCTGTCCACTGCCAAAATAGCGGAAGCTGTTAACAGCCAGCTTGCGGTGCTCAATCCATCCACGACCATATTTGCAGTTGAGAAGTCCTGGAAAGTGAATTAATGAGAAGTAAGCTTTCTTTGAAAAATTGCCTGCTCTAAAGCAAATCCATTGGTCAGTGTCAGAATATTCCTGGAGCTGTGTGTCAAACTGCAGCCTTGGCCCATTTCTGTTTTAAAGATAAATAATTCAGTATGTTGAAACTCTGAAGGCAAAGCTCAGTTATGCACTCACTCTCCAGCAGTCATATGCACAGGATGAGAAAATAGTGAATTTTATGGAAATACAAAAAAGTACAATAATTTTTACTCAATCACTTCAACTGATATTCTGATAACCTGTTTACATAATACTTTTGGCCTGCCTCACACCACTAATCCAGTCTCCTCACCACCCTTTCTGTCTGTATGCAAAAGTTCAGTGAAGAACTTACAAGGCCAATGACATATTACAGACCATTCATGCTGCCATAACATGCTTTGCAATAACTATGATGAGTATGTATATGGTATAACTCTCTCTATTCAGTGCTAGCTCTGGAATTTGTTTGAACAATTCCTGCAGGCAATGAAAGATTTTTTTTTGTGTGTGTGTGGTAGAAGAAAATACACCATACCTCCCATTTTGGTCATTTTCTGGAATAAAGGTAGAGATGGCCTATCTGCAAACACCTCATTCTGGTGATACAGACATTCTTTGATGACGTCATAGCCGTTTAGAATGACAGTTGATATTCCTCCCAAGTCGAGACTAAAGATCTGGAGATTGATGAAGTTAAAGCACTTAATTAATTCAGTGATACTTAGACTTTTAGTTTGCCAGTTATTTTTCCCTAATGGAAGTGTGTCAGGTCTACAGGTCAGCTGCATTCCAACGTGACGGCTACAGTTCAGGAAGTTCCTCTTTAAATTCATTATGCTGACTCAGCATGGCTCCGGGTGGTAAATGTGGAGAATGAAGCAGCTGCCAGTATAAGCTTTCGTGTGCCGTTAACCTCCCATTATGCAGGACTTTTGATTGTAGTCACGCTTAAAGCCTTAACCAATAACAGAAAGTAAAAAAGGTGCATGGGAAAACAGCTGTCTAAACATAGCCTGGCTTAATGTCGTTTTTTCATATCAATGTTTTAATAAATTATGCATATGAAGGTTGACATACATTTTTATATGTCCTGTCATCAACCAGTGCTTTTTTGACCATTTAAAAATGAAACTTTAAGGAAGGAAAAATGCTCTGATCAAAGATACTGAACTTTGTGTCTAACCTAGTTTCTGGAGTTCATGTGTACTCTACCCTTTAGGGATTTCCTAGTGAAGTTAGGGG
>CM040464.1:13844-23498 GCA_022758105.1 Pangasianodon gigas | reverse complement strand
CTGTTGAAATAAGGTTCTTTTAGGAACCATTCATGTTTTGCCTGTCAGTTTTAAAAGTTCTCCTAGAGAGACAATCTGAAAGAACATTAGGGCTTTTTCCATCAGGAACCTTGTTGCAAAGGTCCTCAAAACACGAATGGTTCCTAAACAAACTATAATTCCAAAAAGAAACCACAAAGGTTCATAGTGGAACCTTTCCTTTTAGAAAGTACACTATTGAATTAAAAAAAAAAAAAACTGTTCTAAGCATTTCTGGCAGGCTTTTATCTGGTTGTAGTTTACACTTTTAATGCTCATTATTGAACACAGTAATCCCTAATTATCACTTGTTTGTATTAACAGCTGTATTTTATTATTATTTAATTTTTTTTGCCAGAATAGATCAGCTACGAGCGACTGATCTTATAGTGCTCCATTTTAGAAATACTTAGATTTCTGTAATCCCTATTACATTTTATGTAATAATAAACTGGGAAAGAATTTATTATAGAATTAAATACTATAAGAAAAGTTCTTTGGATATGCATGATAATCTTTTTTAGCTGCTAAAGCTATAATAATGTGAAAATAGTGCTTTGGTAACAGCATTATACTGTATGTCTGAAGGTTTAATTAAATAAATTGATATATCAAAATGTGAAAATCTGTTAATTTCTAAATGATACTTAATTTTAAAAAAATTGATATAAAGAATTCTATATATCCTAATCAGCAATTTTTGCTTACCCATTTGCAATAAGCAAGCATATCATGGCAAGGTGCTTCACTACATCCCATTGGTGTTTAATGGCGCCTATGTAAAAGGAGGCCTTGTGACCAGTTAAGCACACAGATGAGATTGGGAAGTCTCCAGCATGTGCTCACTGATTGATGGCCAACATTCAGTGATTAAATCTCATTTCCTTAATGTTTGAAGATGGACTGTGTAAGCGCTCTCTTCTCTTAATGCAGGGCTCTGTCTCACTGAGGGTTATGAATTGTGTTTGCTTTCCCTCTTAAACCCTTTACAGCATTAAGTTTAATTCCGGTTCTTTCCAGCCTACAGGTGCTCAAACAGTCCATTTATGTGACTGACGCAGACCTGCAAATTTAAAGATATTTAATTGTATTTGGGTGAAACATTATTATTTTTAGCCCATCAGATAATATCAGACATCCCATGGGTGTGGAAAACTCTGATGTGGAGAAGCAATGAATCCAGGATAACATCTTTGTCTAACAAATGACTATCTGTCACTTGAAATATCTTACACAAGGGTGGGTGCTCCATGACATGGCTGGATTGGAAAGGTTACCATATTGACTCAAAAAGTTTGATGCAGGAGATGGAAACTTCTGGTAGTGATCTATAGACACACTATGTCTTAGTGCACTTGTGGTGATTCATTAGACTGAAGAGGCCATTTGAGAACACAGCTTTGTGTTTGTAACTAGGCTTAGACGGAGTCCCCACTGCTGACATGTCTCACTGATTTACGCCTTTGGTCATCAGTGCCGCTCGAAGTTTGATAGCACTAAAAGGCTTGTCCGTACTAATGGGGTTTCTATGTGACGCAAACACAGCCTGTCTGTGGTGATGCTTTATGAAGTCTTAGCTAATAATGAAGAGGAGAGTTGGATGATGCTCAAAGGAAAACTGTTGTTTTAACCAGGCCCGAGAGACGAAGCTCATTAATGTCAGCTTCATCTTTGATTTCCACTAAGGGTCATATCACAAATAAGGAAGTGAAGAATGCTGATCGATTGCACACATTGTTATAGGAGATTGTTCCTGCAGTTCCATCATCACTATTAGTAGGTCAATGCAAACTTTTATTCAGTAGTTTCTATCTCACATAATTAATGATGGGTTAGGGTTAATGTAGGCATTCTTAAAAGTTAGAAATTGAATCTAAAAACTGAAAGATTTGCACACACAAAAAATGCACTGTTCATTTTACCCTCAGCCAATAAGGCAATTGTAAAATTAATTGATTAAATATTTTTTTAAATGATGAAAAATGAATAATTTCCCACAATTTTTCAAAATTGAAAATCCTTGCTAGATAATTTTAGGCTTGATCAATTTCTGAGGAAGCACAATCCAGGAATAAAAGCAAGACAACAAGAAAAAAAACAACTGCTTTTATTAAAATAACATTTTTGGCATGCTGATTATATCTAGAAGTACAGATTATATATTCTTCTTAATAATTTCCAGTGATGCAGAACATTGCTGATCACTAGTGAATTTTTGTGAATGGGGCAATTTGTGATCAAAGAATGACGTCATTGTATGCGCCATTCCCTTTATCACTTTCCAGAATGAAGTCTCACGGGATTGGCCACATCCTGAATCAGGACAGTCTCTGATTGGCTGTCGGAAGATCATTAAACACCCACATTGTCAATAGTGGGACCCTAATGGTGGGTATATAGGCAGCCGTCTTGCAGCTGAATGCAACAGACTCTAAATCTCATCAACTTGAATTAACCCTTCGATTTGCAACCATCAACCATTTTCTACTTTCAGCGAGCTGTAACATTACCAGGTAGGTAATTAAGGCTACTTTCTACCACTAAAATGACAAGTGCACATGTTTTCAGAATGGATCATGAAGCTGAATGCTATCATTTTATATATTAAACTGAAAGCTAGGGTGGTTTATACGCTTTACTGAGCATGCAGCAGTGGAGAAAAAGAAGCAAGCTCAGTGGATTTTAAAGGAGACTTGGAAGGCTTCTGTAGACTAGCAGCTCATTACACTAATGCACAGGGTCCCACAGGAGCTTTCTAATCTGGCTAATATCTCTAATACTTTACTCACAGCCAGATGCCAGCACAACATCTCAGCAGACTTAACACACTTGAACAGATATTGAGAGCATTTAGAAAAGCTGCTGTGATTTACAATGGTCAGTTTTGATGTACATTAGGAAGTGGAAATAAGTGAATGATGAACAGTTTTCATAAAAAGAAAGAGTGATAATATTTTTAATGATGACAAGGAAATTATAAAATGTCTTTTTTTTTGACAGAAAAGCTTAATTCCTTGCTACAGTGCACCATGGTTATGCTGAAGATCTCTGCTTTCTTCGTTGCCTACGCTTTGATTATCTGTCAGATGTACAGCTCAAATGCAGCACCGTCCAGGTGAGACATTTCATATTGCTGATTATGACACTGTAAGATATAAATATTTTGATATAGAAGGTTATCTTTAAAGAATGTAGTTCAGCTAAATAAAAAACTCTAAAAGGTAAACAACTCTCATTCATATATATATATATATATATATATATATATATATATATATATATATTTATACTATTAGGGTGGGGTGGGGGGATGCGGCGGGGGGGGATCAGTGTTCTGATTACATCAGATGAATTCGGGCCAAACTCAATCTGCTTACGACAGTATTGATCGTGCGATAAATCCAAACTTGGCAACAGGACAGCTTTTAAGTGGCACACTCTTAGCAGATTGTTTTTGATTATGATCAGACTCAAGCAGAAACCTCTCTCTCTCTCTCTCTCTCTCTCTCTCTCTCACTAACTCACTTTCTGCATTATCTAAAGTTGTGCTTTTCCACTCTTGATTTTTTCCATCTTGTTTCCAGGCCTGCTCTGGAGCCCTCGCCAGACGAAGCCATGCTCTCTGACTATGAGGCAAGGCGGTTGCTAAACGCATTTATCAAAGAGTTTGTGCAGATGACTGCAGAAGACCTTGATCAGCAGGAGACTGAGGAGAACAGGTACATGTTGTAATGATTAAAAGAAATCCAAAACTAAGATAACAATGATACAGATTATAAGGATGGTGCACTTATTTTCTCTTTTTTTAAAGAAGTGAATCAGTGAATCTAAAAGGCTTCATCATGAGAGCAAATGCCCTGTAGTTATAAGCTAATGGATGCAAAGCTTTTTACGATGGAGGTATGTCCAGAAAAGACCTGTACTCATTTACATAATGAAATGGAACAAATTCGTGCAACAAGTTCTCTGCCAATCTCCAGTTTTTTGCATGAAGTTTGATTTATTCCTGAGGACTTTATGCAACATTGCCTGCAAAGCATGCAATCGAGAGGACAGCATGATCTCCAGAAATACAGGAGATAACATTGTGCATGATTTGTTCATTGCTGTGATAAAGCCAAATTAGCCAGAAATCTATAAAAACTTGTTGATCATAACAGTGAGTGTGAGCATGAAGTAATTCCACTTAGGAAGGAGGCATGTTTAGTTTGATATGCATCTGGCTCTTCATTGTAGAATAAAATTGAAATGCGTTTTGCATGCTCTGTTCTGTTACTGTGAGCTGTGTGTATGATCTCTTCTCCAACAGCATGGGCAGACCCATGTCCAAGCGCTGCTCCAACCTGAGCACCTGTGTCCTGGGAAAGCTTTCACAGGAACTGCACAAGCTGCAGACATACCCACGCACCAACGTAGGAGCAGGAACCCCAGGAAAGAAGCGCAGCGCTGAGCATGTGTACAGAGAACCGACCGATCTCATCTAAACAGCTGTCTGCCTTGGTTCTGATATTTGAGTGTCAATGCATGTGGATTTCGTTTTGCTTGTCTGACTTGATTTCCTCATTTGTCCTTTTTTAATCTTCATTGGCAGAGACAGAATACATTAATGTCTTTCTTTCTTAATGTCTTACTTATCTGTTTCTACTTGGGCAGCTCTCATTGACAAATAGCCTCAAGTTTGACCTGAATAAACATATTTTTACAAAAGAAGCCTGCCTATTTGCTTATTGATCCAAAAATGTCATATTTTGTCAAATGTCATGTTAAACCTAGTCTAAAAGTCTATAGGTAAGATACCAACATTATCATGATTACCCACATTTTCCAGAATAATTTTTAATTTGTGTGCATTTAGACATGTTCATGTTCTTGTTGTTGTTTTTTTCCTTCAGCGTTACAGCACAGAAGCGAGCCTGTAACACAGCCACATGTGTGACCCATCGCTTGGCAGATTTCCTGAACCGCTCAGGAGGAATCGGAAGCAGCAAGTTTGTCCCAACCAACGTTGGATCACATGCGTTTGGCCGGCGAAGGAGACTTAGTCAAGAGTAGACATGAATGTCTTAGCAATATGGTAAGAAACCTTTTTCACCTTTTTCAAATTCATAGTTATTTCATATGCATTATATTTAGAACTCACACGTAATTTGTAGAATATGGGTGGATTCAACTCAGTATCAACTCAGTATCATGGTTTTTGTTATATATGAAATTATTTAGTTAGCAAAATCACTAGAATTTTTTAACACAGAATGTAAATGATGAAAAAATAGTTTTCTTTGATTTTCTAAATTTTTTTTATAATTAGTACTATTTTTAAAATTGTGTAGCACATTTTCTGTCATGTTTAGCAAAAATATTGTGTAGAACAAAATACAACCTCATAGTATAATGTTAATGGTTTACCTATTATAAAGGTTATACCTGTAAATGGTCAAACCTCAACTTCCATATGTATCGAGCACTGATTGTAAGTTCCCACCATAGAAATAACAAAGATATCATACTCTCAGCATACTGTAAAATGATGCTAAATAAAATTGCTTGAAAATTGGTCATTCTATTTTGCCAGGTCACCAGGCTATACATTTACAGCTCTCTGCCGTGCCATGATCAAGAGAGAAAAGAAAAAAAAATCAACATGTGCATTGAGATCCCTGGGAATGGACATCATTTCACTCATCATCTGAATGGATTCCTGTTGACTGCATTGATCTGTAAAACCCAACAGCCCATTCTCAAACTGTTATTGTTTGGCTCTCTAAAAAAAGAAAGAAAAGGTTAAAAAAGCAAGAAAACATTAGCATCCATTTAAAAGTGGTTATGCTCATTTTCCAATCCATTTTAAAAAATGGAGGGAGAGTGATGAGAATGATTGTTCATTCTTTATTGTCGACAGAGAGCACATCGTGTGTACAGTACGCTGTGGCCCATGTTCCTCTGCTGCACGTCGCAGTATTGTGGGGATGAAATTAAAGCAGTGCCTTTAAAAAGGCTTCCCTGACTTATGGACGTGTCTCGTGCCTTGATGTAAATCCACTTTACATGCCGCTATTGTACAGAATGTCTAATGCAGAAAGAGGGAGTTGCAATCAATGATAATGACAAAATTGTAACAAATGTGAATCTGAGCAAGATTAAAATGTATTTTAGATACATAAGATTTGGTTTGTTTCATTGCCTTTTTTAAGTGATGGTTTGCATCATACTGCCCAACTCTCACACACAGTGTACTGCACCACTCCCTTTTACTCAGATTTCCTACAAAATGATCTTAATACAAGTGTTCATGCTTAAATTTATAAAACATGTAAAGTTGTGAAAGAATTAAAAGATGAATAGAGTGTGATTAGAAAACCAAAAGTCTGGCTTATAGGTGGCAGGTTTATCCTAGCCTCACTCCCAAATGAGCTAAGCAGTGATGTGGAAATATGTAAACACAAAGACCAAATAACTATAAATCAGAAATAACTGGATTCATAGGAACACAGGAACAGCAACAGAGTGTGTCTATTGATCCCTAAGGAACAAGACTATGCTCAATGCTCTGTGTGTTATTTTTGCTTATTAGGCCATCTGAGCATTTTACAATGACAGCAGCCATCTCGCACAAAGCCCCCGAGAACGGCCTGTCATTATTCTCTTTATTCTCAATAGTCAGCTGGAGCTAATTAACAAGTTACTTTTTCACTGCTGTTACTTTTCCACGCATGAGCACATACTGTTTACCTACATATCAATTCCTTCACATTTATTTGTTTATTTGTTTGTTCGAAGAAGGAAGCAGAAAAAGATGATGATGAGGATGCTGGTGATGAGGATGATGATGGTGATGATGATAGTAATAACAGTTAACAAGTTAACAAACTTATGCAGTACTTCACAAAGATGTAGATGTATATTTTATTTTATATTTCATTTTCTGCATTACCATGTCAGTAGAAAACAGTAAATTTAAAATTTTCAAATATTCATTTAAAATAATTTCTTTTAGTACAAGGTTAAATAAAGTAAGATCATCAGTAATGGAGCACTTTTAAACCCATAATGGAGGCTGTTCTTGTTTTACTGCAGAAACAGAAGAACCGTGTCAGGTTCTCCAGCATGCAACAAAAACTTACTGCTGGTTTCTTTATAAAACTATGACAGAGAACCTGAGAGAACCGATGCAGCTTTAAAGACTTTAGGCATTCACAACAAACACTTATCTGCTTTAGTTTATTACTGTTGACTGATATTTATATTCATATTTTATTTATTTTAGTGTTTGTTGAAGACATCTTTGCTTTGCAGAAATTGTTCACATGTGCTTGAGAACAAGATTCATATTGGATCCTTTGTGTGAACTTAGTTGAGAAGCAAATTGGAGAAAATCTGACATGAGTTATGACTATCATCCTATTCATATCACATGAATGAATTGCAAGGAATTAAAAGTACTGATCCAAGATTCCTGCTATGTTGTCCTCAGCTGGTCTTATGGCATTTCTCCAAGTGCTCTTTTCATATCCATATTTCACACAGTCCAAATGGCCCCGATCCAGTAAGATGCTTTGTTAATTAACCTCTGTGCCCTCATAGTAGGAGTGACTCATTTCATATTACTGTCCTGCTCCTGCCCACCCCATCGCTTTCAGCTAATAAGGAGATATTGTATCCCCTCATGCCTCAATTACTGAAAAGCAGAGCCTAAAAACCAGACAGTCAATTTATAATCATGCACAAACTTTCTGTACCTTTCCTACATACATCTTACATATCTGGCTCATTAAATCAGCAGGGGCACAAATTTAGATAGGATAAAAATGGCAATAATGCAACATTTCATACAACTAAGTGAGAATTTGTATGAATATGTATAAGCTTTTTGCTGAAATACCACAAAGCAAAACAGAGCTATAAAAATATCGTTTTAGAGGTGTGTGCTAATTGAACGGTTTACAGTAAACAGCTATTTCTCCATGCCATGACGTCAATAGGTGTATTAGCCGTATTAAACCCATGGCAGGAAAAAAGGGAACAGACCTAAATGGATGCTGTCAACGCCCCAAGTTAAGTCACATATACTTAAAAGCACAGTGCTTTTTTTCTCTCCAAATGGCAGCCAGCCAATCCATTAGGCTATGACAAATATGATCCAGATAAGGAAAAAACATCCAATAATGTAAAGCATAGCATGAAGTGGGCAAAACACCACTAGCCTTTATAATACTATTATAATCTAAAATATAATAGTACAATAGAATGTAGCTCTGTTCAATAATAAAAACAATCTTACATGCTCTTCTATATATATAAACAATCAGCCATAACATTAAAACCACTTGTCTAATATTGTGTAGGTCCCCCTTGTGCAGCCAAAAGAGCTTTTGGAGGAATGGACTCCAAAAGACCTCTGAAGGTGTGCTGTGGTATCTGGCACCAAGACGTTAGCAGCAGATCCTTTAAGTCGATGGACGGCCTGAAGATCATTGGGATTGCTGGGGATGGTGCTGCTTGGGGGCCGTCGAGATGGCTTGGGGAGTTGTACTGTGATGGCTTGGGACTGCGATTGCATTATTGGCTTTGGGGCTGCGGTTGCCGCGAGCAGTTTTGCACTCAGGTCTCCATCAGTGGACAGTGGATAGGTTCAACAAACCAGACATCATGTGAAAACTGTGATGAATTTCCTGTTTACACAATCACACTATTTGTCCATATAGTACACAGTTATAGAAGGGATTTATTTATAATCGCACTATCCGGTGTCGCCCAGATGAGGATGGGTTCCCTTTTGAGTCTGCTTCCTCTCAAGTTTCTTCTTTTCCTCATAACGTCTCAGGGAGTTTTACCTCACCACCATCACCTCTGGCTTGCTCATTAGGGATAAATTCACATATTTACAATTTATTTTGATTTAATTTATTTCGAATGCATTTATTTCTGTAAAGCTACTTTGTGACAATGTCCATTGTTAAAAGCGCTATACAAATAAAATTAAATTGAATTTAATTGAGGTACTGTAAGTTGCGAGGTGGGGCCTCCATGGATCGGACTTGTTTGTCCAGCACGTCCCACAGATGCTCGATGAGATTGAGATCTGCGGATTTTGGATGCCAAGTCAACACCTTGAACTCTTTGTTCAAGGTCATGTTCATCAAACCATTCCGTTTGTCATGTTCCTCAAACCATTCCTGAACAATTTTTGCAGTGTGGCAGGGAGCATTATCCTGCTGAAAGAGGCCACTGCCATTAGGGAACACTGTTGCCACGAAGGGGTGTACTTGGTCTGCAACAATGTTTAGTTAGGTGGTACGTGTCAAAGTAACATCCACATGAAGGCCAGGACCCAAGGTTTCCCAGAAGAACATTGCCCAGAGCATCACACTGCCTCCGCCAGCTTGCCTTCTTCCCATAGAGCATCCTGGTGCGTAAGTGATGCACACGCACCCGGCTGTCCACATGATGTAAAAGAAAACGTGATTTATCAGACCAGGCCGCCTTCTTCCATTCCAGTTCTGATGCTCACGTGCCCATTGTAGGTGCATTGTAGGGGTCAGCATGGGCACTCTGACCGGTCTGCAGCTACGCAGCCTCATACGCAGCAAGCACAATGCACTGTGTTTTGACAGCTTTCTATCATAGCCAGCATTAACC
>CM040464.1:8844-11344 GCA_022758105.1 Pangasianodon gigas | reverse complement strand
TCACAATAATATGTTCTATGCATCTCCACAAGTCATATACAATTGCAAGTATAAACAGCAAGAAAAGATGTCTGATAGACTAAAGGGCAGAACATTAACAAAAACCAGTGGTGCAGGATGCCTCTTGTATTGCATTAAATGTACATGGTATCCTCAGATGCAGCATGCAGCACTCTCATGTTCACGTGTTTATTTTAATTTTTTTAACATATGAAACCATTTGAGACATACTTTCCATGAAGAGTTTAATAAGCTAAACTGCAGCACAACCCCAGTGCATTTCATTGGAATAAACATCTAGCTACTGAAATGAGGGACAGCAGCATCACAGTCAAAGTGTCAAGGCAGGGGGCAGTGGTACGTCAGTGGTTATGGCTCTGGGCTCCTGATCAGAAGGTTGCATGTTCAAGCAGGCAGTGTGTACTGTGGGGCCTCAGGAATGCCCTCCTGAATTCCAAGAAGGAGGGGAAGGGGTGTTTTGCAGCTTCAGTATATAGTGGACTGGGAAGATTATGGTCTGGAACTCATGGGTCTCTGTTGAGGATGTTCTGGACCCTTTCTGAAGTCTGAGTTCTAGCAATGTTGCCCTGATTGCCCAGCACCATGAAGGCAAGGTCAACCATTAACTTGCAGTTCTTTCACCTCAGTAGTGGCTCCTAGGATGGGGTCTTCTTAACAAACTCTATTTTCCACCCCTGCCTTCAGCAGCACATGCACGCTGCTCCTTCTTGCCAGTGTACACCTGCAGCTCATTCCACAGCTAATCAAGGACTCTGTAAAAGACACTCTTTCAGTCAGCATTGCACAGCCCTTGCTCTCGTGCTTTGATTTCCTTGACGTATTTCCAAGTATATTTCCCTACCAATATTTTATATGCTCATTCTTAGTCACTATTGCCATCAATCTTAGTCTAAGTGTATGCTCTAGTCTATATCCATCTTCATAGTCAGGAGTGGAAAACTCCTGGTTACTAAGAATTAATTTTACAGTATTTTACTTGACTGTTATTTAAATTGAATACCTGTACTCTTACTTAATTATATTTCTTTCCAAGGAAACCAGTTACTTTTTACTCTATACAAGCTTCTCATCCAGGCAATGACTGTATGCCATACATTAAATTGAATGAGCTCCCACACATTTTATTTAACTTCAGTTTAAAGCATCCAATCAAGTTCATCATTGTAGAAAAAAGAAATGTGTAAATTCATCATCTGCTCTGACGTTCTCATGCTACACAATGTAGTAAGTGTTATAGCTATATTTATATTTCAAGCCTTTTTAATTTTCTTTGAATATATCAATAAGCTCTGGGTCTTTTTGAGGTGGGATTTACAGTCTTTCTTCTTGACACATGTCCACACAGCAGGTAAGTATTTGGATCCTAATCAAGACTTCATGGTAGATAACTTAAAAAAAATAATAAAATATAAATAAATAAATAAATAAATAAATATAAAATGAATCCTTTGAGGTGCCACTTCAGTTTTCATCAGGAAGGCAAACCATCATCAATAATTCTATTCCTGTCAGCAGAGGCAGTAACTTTAACCACCTACCTTAATGTGCATTTAGAAATAAAAGTAATAGATAAATCACCAAAAAGGCTTAAGGGTACAAAAACAGTAAAGAAAACAAATTTAATGTTTTTGAACTTGGAGTACAATAAAGACACAAATATGGCACAACAATGACATCTAGTGATTGAGTTAGGGTGCTACAGTAGTAAATACTAAACATTAACTGCTGATTTACTAGTGATTTGACCTTGAAATACTTTCATATAACCTAATATATATAAACATCAGCATCATATGAAAGTGGTAGTAGTGGTAGTAATAATAGTAATAATAATACTAAATATTCTTGGAGACTTTAATATTCATTTTGATAATCCAGATAACCCTCTAAGAACAGCAGTTGTGTCCATTCTTGATTCATTAGGGGTTAATCAGAATGTAATAGGACCCACTCATAATGGTGGTCACACTCTTGATCTAATACTAACATTCAGATTAAATATAGAAAATATACTCACATTTCCGCAGTCCGAAGCTATCTCAGATCATTATATCATCTCATTTAAAATGTGTCTTAATCATAATATATGGACCTTGTCACGCTACCACGTCAAACGTACATTCACGTCAGCTACTGCACAGAGTTTTATCAGTAATCTTCTAGAGATATCAACTATGATTGGATCACCGTCTGATCCCAAAGAACTTGATCAGGCAACTGAATGCTTAGAGTCAATGTTCTGCTACACGCTATATAAGGTAGCTCCACTTAAAAGAAAAATAATTAGAGCGAAAAAGCTAGCACCCTGGTATAGCGAACACACACGCACCTTAAAACAGACCACTTGAAGATTAGAACATAAATGGCGTCAAACTAAATTGGTAGTCTTTCAAGCTGCATGGAAGGAGAGGCTCCTGAACCATAGAAAAGCTCATAGTGCTGCTAGATCAATGTACACCCTATACAATCTCCACCCTAA